>CAEGAG010224445.1:0-10994 GCA_903067065.1 Brachyrhaphis terrabensis
TGGGAACTAGACAGCGAGTATCTCATTTTACATGATAATGGAAGAAAGACAAAAATAAAGTGATGATGTAAGGATTCAAATCACAAGTTCCTTTGAACACACTTAGGTTGGTTGTTCACCTGAACATGGCATCATAGAAACAAGAGCTAGTAAAGAGAAGGCAGTTGATCATTTGAAGCATTTCTAAAATAACACTAAGGTCTAACAACACCATTTTCTACTTACACTGCAAAAAAATTATAAAATCGAAGTCTTATCTTGACCTAACAAATGTCTCAGCATACAAGACTTAAACATGTTGGTTTACAGCTCATAGTGAGAAAACCTCATCATTCCATCTTTCGTCTCACACTAATAGAGAAACTAAGTGGTCTGACACCATCTTATTTAGAAAGCTCAAAGTCCTAAATATTCAAAATTTCAGACAAGCAAAAAGGTGCCTGTCTGTGTAGTCCTAATATATTTCCCAAGAAAATATAGAGAAACTTAAAGTTTCAAGTTACTTAATGAAACTTACCAATTCCTATTGTGATCTTTGATCATTTTACCCAGTGCGTGAAAGTGTTGCACTTTTGCTTATTGCTTTATTTTAAGTAGTCTGACAGGAAGCAGGCAGCAAGAGGGAAAGACACTGAGTAAAGGACCTGAAGACAGGACTCAAACCTGGGACGTCTGTGTCAAGGTCTATACTCTCCGTATATGGTGGGCCACTCCAACCATTGCTCCATGCGACACCCCACTCTTCTGCATATTGTTGATCCAAATGTCATAGTAAAGCATTCTGGTTTAACTCTCATTAACTGACTCTTCAACAGCATCAGGAAATGATCAGTTTAACCTCCATTACGCAGAAAATATGTTTCACTGCTTTATTGGCTCTGCAACAGCCAACAAATAACTATTATTTTGCTAAAATGTTTCAATAGCCATTGTTTTAAATATTATTAGACTAATCTTCATCAATCAGTGATAAAGATTAACTTAACATCTAAACACTGTCTAGCAGTTTATAATCTCAGTCATGTTGTGCANTGCACAGCACAGCAATTTAATAAACTTTTTTTAAGAGTTGTTCAGAGGAGCAACTGTGCTTCATGCTGGCAAGACTGCAGCTTTCAAAAGTGAATTGAGGGTAACCACACTGCTTTATCCATTAGGAAAGACTCAACCACCTTCTATTAGTGGGTTTAGTAGTATTCCAGAATGCATGCCAATACTAAGACTGCCGTGAAAGGCAAACGTTAACCAGCTTAATCAGCAGAGAGATCAGACAAGTCATCCGATGTGCTGAGAGCCGCTGTTTCTCTTTTTTTTTTTTTTTTACAGAAAAAGCTAAAATAAAGCAAACTAAATTAGAAGTTTTGTATGTTGAAAGAGAAAGGCCCAAAGCACTATAACAGTGAGGCCACTGATGCCAGAAAGATGGCACAGCATAAACGTTGGGTGCTTGCACCCAAGTTTGCATATGTCAGCAGAATAGGCTTTTTTTTTCCCTCAGATGATTAATCTATTACAGCAGTACAAGTACAGTTTTTAATAAGGAAATTACTGAACGTAAATCACCTGACTAATTAACATACAATTAGATTTAAAAAAAAACAAACACTACTTTGTGTACATTGACCAGCCATTTTGTTAACTACACTTGTTTAATTAATGGAAATAGAAAATCACGTGACAGCTCAACTCATTTAGGCGTCTTAATGTGGTAATGTGGTTTCACTTCAAACCGAGTATTAGAACTAAAAAGAAAGGGAATTTAAATAACTTTAAATGTGGAATGGTAGGTGCCAGACAAACTGATCTTAGTATTTCAGGCACAGTCAGTCAGAATGGTCCAAACGAGAGATGATGTCCAATTATCAGCAGTTGTGTGGACAAAAACAACTTCTTGACATATGATGAGAATATCTTGACTGTCTGACAAGATGGAAAGACAACAGCAGATCAAATAACCTGTCATTACAACCAAGCTGCTGTATGTGGAATACCTTCACTAAGTATAAAACACTTTGAATCTTGAAGGAGATGGGCTACAGCAGTTGAAAGACTACACCGGATGTGAGAAGGAGGAAACTAAGGTTATAATTGAAACAGACACACCAAACTTTGGCTTTAGAGATTCATGGTCCAATGTGTTTATTTTAATCAGGAACATTCAAAGGGGAGGACTCTCTTGGTGGCCCTTAGTACCAGTTGAGCATTGTTTATACGCCATAGTCCGCTACCGTATTACTGCTGTCCATGACCATCCCTTTATGACTACAGTGCATCCATTTGATGGTGACATCTAGCAGGATGACGTTCCATGTCACAAAGCGAAATTTTCACAAATTGACTTCCTGAATGTGGTAATGATTTCACTGTGCTCCAGCTGCCTCCGCAGTCACCAGGTCTTAAGCTGGTAGAGCAGCTATGGGAATTGGTGGAAATTCATGTCATCGATATGGATCAGGCAAATCTGCTGTCATTTCAATACAGACCAAAATCTCTCAGAAATTATTGTGACAAATTGCTGAACCTATGTTCCAATACTAACTGGGTGTCCATTTAGAACTGGACAGTCAATAGTAACAAAGTGTACCTAATAAAGTGTCTATACTCACATGGAATTTAACAAACACGTTAATTTACAATGTTAATTTGATGTGGTCATGTCAATTGAACAGTTTTTATTCATTTCACAAAGAACATAAAAGTTCTTTGGTTTTTATGTTCAGAAATCCATCACAATAAACATGCTAGAGAACAGAGAGTACTACTTCACATTTTGCGACTTTATGAATGGTTGAATGAGCGTTTTAAAAGGGAAAATGAGTGTTATTAAAAAGTACCACCTTGAAAGTTGTGTTCAGCAGATCCAAAACATACTGAACGCAGCTGTAGCAGGTTGCATTCCCAGACCAGGCTATTGAGCAAATGTCTTCGTCTTCTCTCTTTGCCCTACTTCCTTCCTGTCAACTGTCAAAAAGGGGACTAATGCTACAGTTTTGTAGAATAAAATTGTACCACCCAAAGATAACAAAATATAGCTTTTTTTGTAAGTTTCTGGGACAGAATGAGAAGGGAAAGCTTTACATCAAGTCTCGGTTATCTATCCCAGCAATGTTTATCCAATTATAGCTGCTGTGAGCGATGGCAATGTAGCAAAGATGGGTGACCTAAGTTTTGGTATGAGGTCCTGATGCATGTGTCTGTTTGCATGTGCGTTTAATCTGGCCGTAGTCTGGATGGAGGAACAATGGCATTCCTGTGCTTGGAGCTCCAGGTGGCTGTGGAAACCGAATCCTTAACCAAGCCTCCTGGCACACAGAGTCCCGAGAGCGCCGAATGCTGTTGCCTCCCTCCAAAGACATGGGCCAGAATAGAGCTATTGTTTCAAAGCCACCTCAGCGCAATAGGAGGACCAAAGACATGCTCAATGTTAAACTGAGTAGATATTAAAAATTGTCATCTTTTACATGACAAACTGAAACTAGGTGAAAGTATGAGAACAAACACGTCTCAATGTCAATGTTAAATGAAATCATTTGCTGAAAATAAAATAAAATTAAAAAATCATTCAGAACCACTAATATTGTTATTGCACAATCAATGCAAATATGAACACACACTTATACGTGCTAAATGAGCTACAAACCACATGTGACAAACAGCCAGACTTTCACATCCTGTACGTTTGACACCTTCATTTACCCAACCCCTCTGAAGAGAGAGAAAAAAACCCCTGACATTATTCAGAAAGATTAAATCAGTCATTGAACATCTGGACATACAAGCACTGCACATGTACTGCGTCCTGGCTGCAGGGTTAACAAAAAGGCCAGGAAACACATCTACCGACTTTGACGGCCTTGAAATGAGGAACATGATTCATTTCCTTTCAATGCCTGACCATCATTTACCACAGAACTGAGCTCAGTTGTGGAGCCCTGAGGTGATATTTTGACACAGTCAGGACAAAAGCATTCATTTGGTCCAGTTAAGTTTGTTTCTATGTTGTTCAGCTTCACCTCTCACAGATTTCGATTCAGACAAAATATGTAAAAACACTTCCTTTCGGGCTCCACAATATGTTGCAACACCACTGTAAATAATATGCTTTTTGCAATGAAGTGCTTGGACTGCAAAAAAATTTTTAACTAATTATTTAGACTATGACTGTAATATATTTACTAACACTATATGTGTTAAGAAACTACAACTAAGTTGTTTCAAAGCTAAAACAGTAGATGTTGGGCAGAAGAAACTAGTTGTTGGTTTGGAAATAATTGATTAAACAAACTAATATCACCCTCACAACACCTTGTTTAAAGATCCTCAACAGAACAGAGAGGAATTCACTCAAGATTTTTGTAGCTGCATCTGGTGAGTCGAGCAGATCTTAAAGGATGAATTTACATCTGTTTTAGGTGGAGGTTGCTAAGAGAGTTATAGCAGCTTCTAAAAACGAATTTACCCTAGTATTATAGTAAGAGACAAAACACCAGATATAAAATTGGCCCACAAATATTTGTGTGTCAGAAAAAAGAAGTAAATTACTATGGCTTGTGAGTGAGTAAGGTTTGACCACAGTATAATTGTAGAACATATAATTCTGATTTCTTGTAAGATTTAATTCCATATCTGAAATGCTTTTATCTTATAAAAATTATTGTTTCCCAACTTAGACATGCATCCAACTTTTGTTATTAAAAACATTTAGAAATAATTATCAGACAGATTTTTAAGAGTCCCAAAACATTTGAGTTATTTTTCTGTTTCATTTAGCTCATAAAAGGCAGAAAGAGCCCATTTTCACACTTGGTAACCATGCATCATCACTGCCTCAAGGTATCTAAATATTACAATGGTTCTTTTGATTTCTCAGAGTCTTGTTGCACTAACTTAATTTATTTATTTTGTTTATTCTTGAGGGATGAAAGGTAATCACATTGATTAAGTTTATGTTTACACTAGAAAAGCACCAGTCAATCATTATCATAGCCTCCGATCAGCAGGGTACACACTGACTTTTCTTTTTATCATATTTATTGAATCAAAAGTAAAAGAATTCCCATAATTATTTGTCCATAAAGACATGAAATAACAACAGATACTATTATGGACTTTGCTGACTTTAATAAAAGCAAAAATAACAGATAAAAGGTTAAAGAATGCTGTTAATGAATGGGGAAAAATTTGTAATCCTTCGACTTTCTGTTGGATTCAAAGCAACCACTTCTGTAAAAAAAAAAACAGGCAGAATATTATTTCACTTTCATGTGTTGAAATGATCAAACTCAGAATTAAAAATAAGTTTGCTTTAGTTAAATTGCATTTAATTAAATTGCAACGCTCCTCATGCTTTTTTGTCACAAAAAGAAAGGCTTAGAATTGCACAAAAAAAAAGATTTGGAAGAGTAAAATGTCATTTTAGTGTGATTGTAAGCTGCAAACAAAGTAAGTTTAAGAAATTTGCTCATCAATTGTTGTTTCAGACCTCAAATCAGACCTAGATTTTTACACAGTAAGTGTGAGAACCTCTGCCACAGGGGATAAAAATATATGCTCGACTTTTCCTCTCTACTTAAGAGACAAGTGAGAGCAAAATTTATTTGTTTCCTGTCAATCATATGTCTTCATCCTCTGCTCTGCATCCGTGACTCTCCTTGGATTGATGGCAAATCCATTTTCTTATCTCTTGAGATAATTACAGCATTGTTAATGCATGCTCACTTGAGCACAACCCTTCATTACACACATTCCCTGACATGTCGAGTGATTCATACCCTTAAAATGTGATAAAGCTAAACATTCTGATCACTTTTTCCCCCTTTTTATGTCATAGCTTATCTGACCTCTATACAGAGCCCTAAACAAGAGGTCAAACTCTTGTTTAGGATTCATCCTCCCAACCTGTAATGCAACACTTCAGCTCTAATGTTTCAGGGGGAGGGAAAATAGGAAACGACCACCAGGAAGAGTGCACACGCACACATTCTGCATTGTAAAAGCATGACGATCAACTTTGTGCATATACTCCTTACTTTTCTGCTCATATTCATACACATACAGACGGGGTAGGGCAGCAGTTACCTGTCAGTCATCTGAATCAACCCTTACTAAAAGTTACTGCAGCGAAATGCGGCAAATGTGCGATTGTTTTTTTTAACCTGAGAGTGGCCCCATTCACCGCAAATCAGCACTCAAGGTTGAACACGAAACGCCGGATCTTAATGAGAAGTCTTCAAAACGATGGTTTTCTGCAAAAGCGTGCACACCGTGAAAAGTATTTAAAGATGTGCTCGCAGGGAAAAGCAAGTGTGGAGACATAATGCGAGTGGTGAGGTGATAATCAGCGTGTTAAACGGTGAGTCGCATCACATCCCAGTTGCTCGGCTGCTTCTGTCAACAAGAAGCAGCCGAAGCTCCGCCGCTGCTGCTCCTGGATATCGTTAGAGCTTCGCTGGCCAGCGGCGAAAACCAGCGGTGGAACATGAGGCTCCAAAAAAACAACAACCACGAAGAACGTGTTTCCACGCGTTTTGTTCGCTTACCTGTCGTGATGGGTCACGTCAATCTGCCGCCGTGGCGCAAAAGACCGCAGGCTAGCTCCGAGGCAGAAAACTGACGTTGATACGATACAAAGTATCACCGCTAAGTTAGCGGGCTAGCTAGCTTAGCGAGCTAACGATGTGGGGGGAGAGTGGCTCCCCGAGACGAACCAGGCACCTAAAAATTCAGCCAGTCTGCGCGTGTCTCTTTTTTTCTGATCTAAAAGGACACCGTCCAGACTCAAAAATCGCTACAGCATAATTAAATCCATTTGAGAAGGCTGGGAATGTGAGTGTCAGTTCAGTCTTCAGTGCCTCTGAGCGCTGCTGTCTCTCTCCCGTGTGGACGTGCTGCCTCTGCCGCTGTCTGTCTGACTGGGCGATAGAAGCCCGGCTGGCTGCTGATGTGCAGAGCAAACACTAGCAGCATCTCTGCTCATCCCTCCCTTGATTTCCTCAACCCGGAAGAAATACCACAACTGATCCTATCCTCATATTACATCGATGCGTGTGAGATGGTAAAGATGCGCTTAATGCTTGATTTGATGAATTAAATTATACCTGACTGACAAATAAGGAGAAACAAAAAGCAACTCTCTTCAGATTATGAATGATAGGGCTGAAGATTAGCTGCATGAGCAACAATAATGTGTCAGACAAAACAAATCAGCAGTCACATCAATCTCTTTCAAAACATGACATTGTAAGGGGAAATCCACATAAGGGGTTGAGGGTAATGTTTATTTCTAATTAAATAAAAAAAAATAATGCATTGTAGGTGATCACCCCTAAGTAAAAGCAGCATAATTAATACTGTGGAAAAGTATTTATCCGTTACAGATTCTTCTGTTTTTGCTTTTTTGTAATACTTCAATGTTTCAGATCATCAAACAAATGTTCATATCAGACTAAGCATGACCAGAATAATAAAAAGTAGTTTCCAAGTGTTAATACATTTCATTTCTTAAAGATGGGCCATGGGGTTATTATGTATTTTTCAGGCACATAGTTCTATTTTATGGTACAATCAGGTAACTGTGTTATCTTCAGTTGTTATAAAAATGCTGTACAGTATATCAAATACGATTTAAAAGAAATTTGACTTTGCTATGTAACACATTGAAACTGGCCTCGGTAAAAAGCTCCTACTCTTTCCGACACTCTGCCTTCAGCATGTCATCCTAACAATGCTTCTTCATGATCCTGTTTACAGTCATTCTTTGGAGAGTTGGACTGAAAGTAGTTTATTTGATGATCTCAGCAGATGCATAGTTTCAGTAGGTGTTTGCTAAGGGATACTGCTGCTTCGATGGTCGAGCTCAGTGGGAGGCGCAAGGGAGGAGTGCTCTGTTAGCAGAAGCTCTGCTGGGAGCTTAAGCCTCAAGGCGGAGCTTTGGGTAAATATGTGGTGCCGCCGCTTTGAAAGAGCAAGCGTTTAGACACCCCCAAATGCCTGCCATGGGAGATTAAAGGATTCCTCAAACATGCATGGAAGAATCAAAGCAACACTCCATATAGGTTTCTCATTAGGGAATAACATTATAACATAGTATAAAACTTGATTTTATATAATACGCCCCTTAAAGAGAAGAAAACCAGACACCTTGTAGAAAAGATATCATCCCCTGACGTGCTTGGAACTATCCGATGGATGTGATTTTCCTCCGTTCTCTTCATTATTGTTGAATCATGAACATTGACCTCAACTGGACAAGTAAGGCCAGCAGTGTTTTAGATGTTGTTGTAATTTTTCAAGGACATTTCTGTAAGATGAACTACTCCTGAAGGTTCATCAGGTTGTCTACAGCTGTGGATAATAACCATTGCTGCAGTTTGGTGAAATCTCAAAAGTCTCAGACCTTGCAACCCTTTTCATACTGATAGGTGTCAGCATCTCGTTTGTTCTTGAATATCTCTCTATATAAGGCTTTTCTATTTAAAACATGTTTAAGATACTTTATATTGTTAGAGAGCTTACATTTTAGTAATTTCTTGACTCTATGGGCCTATCAGTTATCAAGCTTGGGCGTGGCTAGTCCAACAGAAGCTAAAAAGAACAGTGTTTTTTAATCACTGTTCTTAAAAAACTTAACAAGGAGGTAATCACTTGTTCACAAAGAACCTGGTTGGTTTGGATATTTCACCCCCTATTAAAGGGAATCATCTTCTGTAAATGCTTTTTTTTGTTTACTTGGGTTACCTTTGAGCAATATTTAGATTTGTTATATGCAATCTGAAATACTTAATTTTGACTCAAAAGCATAATAAAATAAATCTGCAAATTCTTACACCTGTCACTCACAGTTGTGGCACTGAGAGTTATTCTACTTAGCAA
Organism: Brachyrhaphis terrabensis; assembly: GCA_903067065.1. NCBI lineage: Eukaryota > Metazoa > Chordata > Actinopteri > Cyprinodontiformes > Poeciliidae > Brachyrhaphis > Brachyrhaphis terrabensis. The sequence goes on from CAEGAG010224445.1 coordinate 8,872, forward strand.
GGACTCTTTAAAACACAAAAAGATTATAGTTTTCCTAAACATGTGATTAAATAAATAAGAAGTTATCCACCTCTTTCAACAATATTTATAGTTGTCGCCAATGTAATGAACGCCTTCCTCACCTTTAATCAACGATACAGAGTTTTAGAAGCACTAAAGTCTACACCATAAGTCACCATGTGTTTCATGTGGAATACAATAATTAAAACAAATTGTTTTTACAAGAAATTTGAGACTTGGCATCTTCATTACAGAGTAGCAAAGTCGCTTGTGTAAAGTACAGGATGTGTGATCTCGCATTGTATGTGTTAAACAGCCTTTAATTTACATTTTAGAAACCTTAGAAAAGGAAAAAAGAAAACATTTGAACATTGTTGTCCTTATTACCTACTGTTTTTCAAAACTAAGATATTTTTACTGTTCTAGCACAGAGTTAAATAGGGACAAAACGCTCCCTCATCTAGGGCTTCTGCACAATAGAGTGTATCTCTAATTTAGTATTCATCAGGATGAGACATTGCATTTTAGTAGTTAAAGCATAGCTTCATTTACAATATATAAAACTTTTATGTAGGAATATCTAAAATTAAGCTACAATGCACTTCTGGAGTATGTGGAAAGCAGTGGCAGATCTCAAGGTCCATAACCTTTATGGGCCACTACCTGCAAACAAACCATCAATCTAAAAGGAACTCAGACAGAGCCAGGGGCTTGACATTTATGGCTACATTCTGAGGATAAAAAACTGAGCAGGAGTAAAAGGTAACAGAAGAAAAAAAGTGAATTAGTTTCTCTTTTTGCACCAGAAAGAAAAGTAGAACTGTCTGTGGCAAACGGGAAAGTTACAGAAAGCTATAAATAAGATGTTAGTGGCATTGCTCACTATTACCTCCTCCATCAGGGGAGTGCTTAATCGTCTTGACTGCCAGGTACAACCTTTTTAGGTACGATTTATTGCCAGAATAAGAGACGCATTTGGGAATGCTTAGACTCTTAGCGTAACAAAGCTATCTACCTTGACTCAGCAGCTTCATTTTCTTCTGATGTTCCCAATTTTCCGACTCATTTGCCCCGATAGTAAATTCTGTTTCTGATTGGCAACACAGCCTCCAGGTGCAGCTTTGTGATGAATTCATGGCGGCTAATGATCTGATGTGTGAGATACTGCTTGAGTACACATTTTTAGATTTGCACCTACAAATTCATTTGTGTGAGTTGGGTGGCATCACAGACAAACCATTGTTGGTCTTAATGATGTCATTGAGGAGCTACCTGTCAATTTTATGACTCGACTTTGCACCTGCAGAAAAATTTCTGCCTTGACGTGATGAGATTTATGAAAGAGCTACATCCACTCTTGTATAGGAAGCTAGATTTAAAAGAGAGGTTTAAATATGCAGTCTAACACAATTAGCCTCCTGGTATAACAATATAATATGCAAAAGGAAACACCTTTAGAGTTATTTGTTTTTTATGATTTCTTATTTTGTTTTGCAGAGAAAATTTAGCTTTGGCTTAGAATTTAAGGATGATATCAAATTTTTCAGCACCTCCAGGGGTGACTGCAGACTTATCATTTTCCAATTATCTTATTAAGCCACAGCTTACAAGAACCTGCAGGATTTTCCAGCACTGCCAGATTGACCAGCTTGGTTGGTATTATGTATTCTAGTTGTTATAGAACCAGTTATTTGTTATTGCTTACTTTGTACCTGCCTTGTATATTCTCACCACTTAATGGGTCAAACAACAGCTGCAAAACTCACCAGGAAAACTTCTCCTGCATTGATTATAGCATAATCAATATCACATACAAACATAAACGTACGCTGTAACAGCTGAAGGAGGAACAGCTTATCCTGCTCTCTCTCATCCTTACTGATAACTTTGCCTGTGAGTTATTTTTAAAGTCACAGTTTTTATAGTTATATTTACATTATCGACATCATAACTGGATTACTTCAAACCTAAGGACTGTGGGATTTTCTTACTTTAATTTTTTTTACCTTACTTTTCTTCACCTCCAAGTTGAACCAGGGCAAAATGCCTCCGGCCGACCCCAGGGACATTAGCAGTATTATACAACAACTTCAGTCTATAGAAATGAAGATTCAAAGGCTGGA
>CAEGAG010224465.1:0-15456 GCA_903067065.1 Brachyrhaphis terrabensis
AGAGCGAGAAAGAAGTGGTTTTGAGTTGCACTTTAACGGTTTTTCCCTTTGCTGTGGAGCACAGAACGAAATTAATATCTACATGTCCAAGTTTGATTGAGTTAAAGGAATTATTCTATAGCGGCAGCACGGCTATGCATGACATATAAAATAATAGTCTGTTTTCCCTCCAGCTTTGTCTGCATGTGCGGAATTTCCTCATGTATACAATAACATGCAAGGGGTCTGCTTGTTCTGTTTTCTGTAGAATAATGATGGAGAAAGACACTGTGAACTTCTCACCAGGTGAAAGTCCTTCTCAAGGAGACAGGTTTAGACAAGCACCTCAGCGGGGTTTCTACTTGGGCCAAGCCCCTCTTTATATGAAGCCCCCAAGATTCTCTTTACCCAGTTACCCCACCATAGACCCTTACAGTGCTCTCACCACGCCGGCGTTCTTCCCTGTGCCCGGCCTCGGTTACGTTCCCAAAGAAGGATTCCCAAAGAAGAAGAGGCTTCATCTCAAAGCGGGCGCCCAGGGGGAAGAGTCGCCTGATGGACAACAGGAGGAGGCAGAAGAGACCAGGAGCAAGAAGAAGCTAGACATTTCTCATGTCCCCTTCTCGCTCCCACCTTGCTCCATTTCCTCCACGTCCTCTCGACCAATACCTGGGATGATTGAGCTGAATAGGCTGCAGCTTCACAGCAGATCAGCAGCTTTGAGACTCCCTGTGCAGGTGAAGCAGGAGCCTCCCAGTCCGTCCTCTCTTTGGCCTTCCTCCCCTCTCCTTCTCCACCCGCCTTACTTCCCTCCTCTTTCTCACGGCCCTTTCCCGTACCCCTTCTTCATGCCTGGGCCAGTCATGCACATCCCACCCAGTCCCTTCTACCCCAGAGAGAACCCTCGCTCCAGCAAGGCCCCACGTGACGAAGCTCCCCGAGGTGAGCTCACCAACGCCGAGAAGGCGGGTCTCAACATCCACGTAGATGACAGCTACTACGTGGACGTCGGCGGCAACCAGAAGAGATGGAAGTGCCGGATGTGTGAAAAGTCCTACACGTCCAAGTACAACCTGGTGACGCACATCTTGGGCCACAACGGGATCAAGCCGCACGGCTGTCACCTCTGTGGGAAGCTGTTCAAGCAGCTCAGCCACCTGCACACACACCTCCTCACACACCAGGGCATGAGGCCTCACAAGTGCCAGGTGTGCCACAAAGCTTTCACCCAGACGAGCCACCTGAAGAGACACATGATGCAGCACAGCGACGTGAAGCCATACAGGTAGATATCTGACAAATATCTTAGCTCACTTCAAATAAGACAAAACTAGCTTGCAAGAAACTTTTCAGCAAGATATTGGAATTTGTTTGAAGTAACTTAATATTGATGAAAAAGTACTAGCGTTAAAACAAACTCCTGTCCTCTATCTTGCTGAAAAGCTACTTGTAAGTTGCTTTTGTCTTATTTCAAGACATTTAAACTAGAAATTAAAGCAAAATTATTTGGTAATATTTTTGTGTTTTTGCAGTGCAGGTAAAATTCAGCTCTTTATTGCCACTGCTGTCATTTTAACATACATTTTCTTACTCCTGCAGCTGCAGTGTGTGTGGCAGAGGCTTCGCTTATCCCAGCGAGCTTCGCGCCCACGAGCTGAAGCACGAAAAAGGGCAGGAGAATGTGTGTGTGGAGTGTGGTCTGGACTTCCCCACCCTGGCCCAACTAAAGAGACATCTGACAGTTCATCGTGGTCCCACCTTGTACAGGTGAGTACAAAGTCCTTCCAAAAGATATTTAAAAGCCCCTTGTTCTACGCTTACTTCGTAGATAGCGTCACTAGACTCTTGGCTATGGAGGAATAAAAAATCAAAAGTGAGAATAACGTAGGAAGACAACGGCCTGTAAGAAAAGTATGCATTTCTTCGTCCTTTCTGCACGGTTGAAAACCATCTTCGGTTCCTGCAGGTGCACAGAGTGCCAGAAAACTTTCCAGTACCCGAGTCAGCTTCAGAACCACATGATGAAACACAAGGACATCAGACCGTACATCTGCAGCGAATGTGGGATGGAGTTCATCCAGTCGCACCACCTGAAGCAGCACACCCTCACTCACAAAGTAGGTTCAAAAGGAAGGGAATACAAAACAGAAACCATTATATTTGAAAGAAGAGGACAGCGAAATGCACATTTTAAGCTTCAGCAAACCCATGTATGATTTATAACCTTACAGATGATTAAAGGAAAATGGAAGTATTTTTTTATTTTTATTTTATTTGATAATTTATTTCAGACGGACATTTCTGAAATAACATTTTTCTCACGCTTATTTGTCTAGAAATAACACCTGTTTCTGCATTTTATGAGTACTTTGTGAAATTAAATCAACCTATCACATTGAATTTGGCAGTAAACAAATAAAACTGCTCTGATTTGATTGATAATATTGAATCACACAACTGTACCAGATTTGGCCCCCGGGCCTCGAGTTTGACACATGTGATGTTGAGTTTCTGTCCAGAGCTTGACATTTTCTAAGCTAAATTTAAACTACAGATTTATTTTCACCTCTCATGTTCTTGCTCTATAGGGGGTGAAGGAGCACAAGTGTCGCATCTGCGGCCGCGAGTTCACACTGTTGGCCAACATGAAGCGCCACGTCCTCATCCACACCAACATACGGGCCTACCAATGCCACATGTGCTTCAAGAGCTTCGTCCAGAAGCAGACTCTCAAGGCTCACATGATCGTCCACTCGGACATCAAGCCCTATAAATGCAAGGTTGGTCAAATGTTGCTCTGAGGTGGAGATATTTGGATGTATATTTGTATATTCTTGTAACTTTTCTTTTGTGCAAAAAAAAATCACAGAAGAGTCATGGGGTGTTGACAAAGGAAATGCAGAAAAAGGATACAGAAGATTTTATTAATGTGCCAAGTGATAACTAACATTTGTGTAGAAAATGTGAATTGTTTTGCATGCACAATGCTTAATAACTAAATAGATTTTTCTGGTTTTGTCCTGTGAGGTAAAGGTCATCGAGGGTCCGGCTTTAATGTGAGGATAAACCATTCCAACCAATCTGAGGTGTTCCCTGCTGTCAAAGAAAGTTCCTTCTTTTCTGGAGTGACCTATGTGTTATAAGCTCTTAGATGATGACCAGATAGCAGAGAGGCTCATGGGAGTGGGAGCCTCCTTGTCCATAGGAAGGATATACCGGTGCAAACCGCCTTTCTAACAATGGCCCCCCCAGTCTCCCCAGAGAACAGGGCCCACAAATAGATTTCATCTCGCTTTCTCTGCTGCTCGAGGGAGCTTCCTGTTTTCTCACGGTCCTCTTGGACAGTTTACAGTCCCTCTCTCCTCCTGAAGGAAAGGACCACCCTAATAAAAAAGAATGCAGAGGAAGGACAGCGCAGGAGTTGCCCTTCCCTGTTCTCCTCCTGGCCCTGTCTCAGGGTTGCTTCCTCTCTCTTTCTGCCTCTGGCGCTTTCTGTTTTTCTTGTGCGAGTGTGTGTTGGCGTGTGTGTGTGCTAGAAGTGAGAGAGGGAGGGTGAAGACAGAGAGGAAAACAGAAAAACAAGGATAGAGGGAGGAAGAAAGGGTGTGTCCTATTGTCTGCACATTCATTCATGATTACGTGTTGCGTTGCTATTCTGCATGCTGTGATCTAACAGAGAGGAAAAGTCTGAGATTAGCTTTGAGATGCTGCAGAGAAATACGTTTACTGAAGTGATATTGAAGTACAGTTTCATTATTTCTGTTTTTTTTCTTTTTATGGCAAATAAATGTTAGTTTTGTGTATTTAATACAACTTCCATTAAAATATTCTGTAAAGTTTTGCTGCTGCAGGCAAATCTTAACATCCATTAAAGTGTAGGACCTTAAATATTAATGTACTTGCATTTTATCATAAGATTAGTTTGCCAGTTCAAGTTGGCATAAACATAATACCATTAAAATCAGGAAGGAAAGATTAAGAAATATTGCATATTTGATGGGTCTAAATGTTAGAATAACATCTAACATGTCCATGAATTAGCTTAACCTTAAATTTCTGGAATACAAAATGAAATTTCAAACTCTATTATTTGTTACACTTCTGGACACAATCATTGTTGATGTTGAATACAGTAAATCCCTTACAATTGAGCGATATTGAAAGAAAAGAACGTAACAAGCATCCTGCAAAAGACTCAACTGGATTCAGAACAGCTAGAAGCAGCATTAGCTTCTCTCTAGCAAATCAGAAACCTTACATCGCATGTAATTCTTTCTCTTTCAGCTTTGTGGGAAGGAATTTAACAGAATGCACAATCTAATGGGACACATGCATCTTCACTCGGACAGCAAACCCTTCAAATGCCTCTACTGCCCCAGCAAGTTCACTTTGAAGGGGAACCTCACCAGACACATGAAGGTTAAACACGGAGTCATGGACAGAGGGCTGGATGAAAGACGTAAGTAGGAAAATACTGCAAGGATTTAACATTTTCGCCAGTAAAAGTCGCTAAATGTTTTAACATTTCCTTAATCTTAGTGTTTCGTCAAAGAGGACGCCTCTGCCTGAACAGATCCATGGGCCTCATCTCCCACTATAGCCAAGAGGAACCGTTCGACCTCTCCAAGAAAGCTCCAAGCTTGCCCAGCCTCCGTCTCTCACAGTCTGATGGCGAAAGCATCCCAGGAAGCTCCTGTCAGGAGGAGGATGAGGAGAGTTTGTACAGAAGGAGCCAGTACAGTCCAGAGGTGGATCAGCAAGAGCCCCCAGGCGCGGACCAGTACATTTCTGACCTAAAGGAGGGAGAGGACAGTCTGGTTGATGAACTTCGAACTGGCAAGATGACGAAACTAAAGAAGTACCTAGATAGTTCAGAGGACGAGTCTTTGGAAGGAGAGAAAAAATCACAAGGTCAATTTGGTAATACACGCCACCTCGTACAGTCAGAATCATCTGATGAGTCTGATGAAGAGGTGGATGAGCAGGGATACACTGAAAGAGTCCGCTCTGAGTCATTTGACTATGACTCGATTTCAGAAGACGAGTGTGAGGGACGCAAACAGCCGCTGGATGGTAATTATGAAGGCATCGACGTAACAGAGGAAAACTGAAGGAGAGTTGATAGAGCACACAAAGAAATTGTGTGAAAAATTTGTCAATGGTAAAAGTGAGTAGAAGTAAATTTACACTTGTCTCTACTAGTAACCATACAAAGACAATGAATATTTATTTTGTCTGACATTAAATCAGACAAAACCTTTCCTACTTTAGGTCAGATAGAATTTTACAAATGGTTTCTATGTGCCTGAAATAGCAAGATTCCTTATATACTTTATTACTTTCTTTCAAATTGACATATATTAATATCATAATTCCTTTAAACAGCTGGAGAAAAAGATCAAATGAAGATGCTATGGCGCCGTAAGAGTTTGAGACAGAAATCCACAACCTTTGAATTAATTTAACTTACAGCTGTGAAATCAACATCTCAAACACACCAATTCATTTGTGACATAAATTAATAAATGGAATAAAATTTAAAAATGAGACATTCTGAAGAAAACTTTGGTCAATTTCAAGATGCCCAACAGTGTTTATCTGTTCAGAAATAAAATAATGGGAATGTCCAGAAAGAGTTCAGAGATTATGTTTTTGTGATATTCAATTGCATTTTTAATTCTAACATATTGTGTTCATATGCAGATCAGAAAATACACAAGCTGTGAATTGCTACCAATATCAGACACTGGGAATATATTCTGATTTATAGATGGAAATTAATTTGTAAATATAAAGAGATTTATTTAATCTACTATTTTTTACAAATCAATTTGAATTTGTTCACATAATTTTGCTTTAATTATGACTGAATTGTGTTACTTAGCATGTTTGAAGACAGTTTTTGTGAGAGATCATGCTAAAACTAAACTGTAATCAGGTTCTAACAGCACAAATTTGACTTTTTGTGTAATAAACTGTGATTTAGTTTCTTTAGTGTCTAAATTCTGAATCTGTATGATTTAATAAGATTATTTTTCTCATTTGCTGTGTGGGTTTTCTATCCCACTGCTGTTAAATTGTAGCAATAACATGTTTCTATTGAATAAACACAAACCTGCAAATTCTGTTATTTTTTTTTTTAAGTAATTTTAAAAATAGCGTTAGATTTTCAGCCTGTCTGACTTCACCAAACATTAGATGGTTGCTACAAGTTTCAAAAAGCTTGCATTGCTCCCTCTGCTTCTCTTTCAAAGCAGAGGAAGAGGAAGAGAAAACACCTATCCCCTTCTGTCTTTTAGGTTGTGATCAAACAGTGACGGACACAGTGGGTGTCCCAGACAAAAGCTTTGTGTCTGTGCGACTCAGAGTAAAGCAATGTTGCTCCTCATTGCAGAAGAATCTACTAAAATAAAAATACTACTTTGCTAAAGGCTAATGCCTGAACAACAGTTTCCACACTAAATAATACATGACTGTGCAGAACAGCTCACACACACCTTCCTGCATTAGAAAGCAATGAATGCAACTTAGTGTTTGTGTTGCTTCACGCAACATCGCACATCACTCGTTTCCACCTCCCAATCGTGCCAGTTCAGGTAAATCCAGTCATTTCTTGTTAGGTGAAATGCAGAACAGCAGCTTCTCCATTTCTGCCCAGGCACGACCACTGTGTCCCAGAGGGCGAAACTGCAAACAGTTTGAGGAAGTTCTCACATCCTCCTCCTCTTTCCTTTCCTCACCTACACATTTCAATCCCAGCCCCTGGCTTCAAGAAAAAAAAACCACAAACGGTGCATATCTGTCGTCAACAGTCGGCTCCTCTCAAAGGAATCTCATTGTCTCGTGTGTGTAACCAGTTCCAGCTTGGAGGTTTGATGAAAGGTAGATTTTTACACGGCGGTGCCGTCAGTATGATGCTTTTTCATGAACTGAAACTTAGGAGAGAATGAGAAGTCAAAGAATATGCAGAAATGCACTGCAGGTTGAGGTTTTTCTTCAGAAATTGTACATACTACAACAAAGTGGAGGGATTTTGTTGCACTAGTCTTACTTAAATAACCTTTTTGAACACTACCCACCTATGACCATCACAAACAATTTGGATGTCATGTAAAAGTGCAGTATATCTTACCAGCCATCTCAGAAAGTGAAACTTGTCATTTTATAGGAATTCATTATAGAGTGAAATATTTCCAGCTTTCATTTTTTTGCAAATTGGATGATTATGTCCTACAGGGGGCTGCACAGTGGCGCAGTTGGTAGCACCTGGGTTCGATTCCCATGCATGCGTGGGTTCTCTCCTGGTACTCCGGCTTCCTCCCACAGTCCAAAAGCATGACTGTCAGGTTAATTGATCTCTCTAAAATTCTCCTTAGGCATGAGTGTGTGTGTGTGTGTGTGTGTGTGTGCATGGTTGTTTGTCCCGTCTCTGTGTTGCCCTGCGACAGACTGGTGACCTGTCCAGGGTGTACCCCCCCTCTCGCCCGTAACGTTAGCTGGAGATAGGCACCATCCTCTTGAATGAATTACTGCATCATTGCAGTGTGGCATGGAGGCGATCAGCCTGTAATGGAAGCCCAGGTTGGCCTTCAGGTTACCTGCCTCTGTGGGTCTGGTGTCTTTCATCTTCCTCTTGACAACAGGCCATTAGGGTTAAAGGTCAGAGGAGTTTGCTGGCCCATCAATAACAGGAACACATGGTCACTGAACCAGCTTTTAGTACCTTTGGCAGTGTGAGCAGGTGCCAAATCCTGCTGGGAAAATAAAATCAGCGTCTCCGTACAGCTTGTCAGCAGAAGGAAACATGAAGTGCTCTAGAATTTCCTGGTAGACGGCTGCATTGTCTGTGGACTTCAGAAAACACAGTAGACCCAAACCAGCAGATGGCATGGACATAAAACCTAAATAATTAAAAAAAATACATAAAGATAAAAAGGCTAACAAAAAATAATATGTGTGGGTGTTTGGGGGAAACCTCATCTCTAAGCATGATGAGTTAAAACACTTATGAATTGTCACCTTTCGCAAAAGTTCCTACTACTACTACCTCTAATTGAGTATATTCTTGAGCTGAAGAAAAGTCTTTGTATCCCTAAGCCATCTAGATCCAGAGGGAGCAAAACCAGACTGCCAGAGGAGCAATGTGTGTTACCTAGCCGACAGAAAAGAGAAAGAAATGACAGCTAGGTGATCAGAGGAAAATTCTTTAAAGTCCTCTGGGAGGCTGAATATAGCAATACGGGGTGAGAAGTTCATGTTTCAAGATAGTACTTTAGGCATGCTGTTGCAGGAAACCTGCAAAAACACTGTACCAGTGGGCAGGAATGAACTATTTGAGTGAAGTGTCACGATGAGGTGTGGCACCAGGAATCAACTATGCTATTACAGATTTGTGAAGGAGAGTTGAACATTGTAGAATATTCTAGAAAACTATAACTGAACAAGCAGGAAGAAAATTGAGCTAGTATGGATAGTTTGGTGGCAAATTTCCTACCAGTCGTTTTGCAGGGAGAACCCCAGCTCACCTTTCAAGTTGTTTTGAGCTTAGAAAATTGCAGAGAACTGGAGAGAAGTGAGCTATTCAAAATTCAAGGGGCAATATTATGTAAATTTTAACTTTTTTGAGCTTTACATCATGTTATATTGTAATTCCCTAATCAAAAACAGACATGGAGCGTTGCCTTGATTCTTCCATGCTTGTTTGAGAAATCTCTTAAATCTTGCATGTCAGCCATTAGGGGTGGATAATTGCTTGCTCTCACCAAGTCCCACCTTTTCCACGGAGCTCCTCCTCAGAGCTGCAGCCTCCAGCCGAGCTTCCGCCTCACAGAGCTTCCTTTCCCCACTCAGCTCCTCTAGACTAGCGGCAGCAGCAATTTGTAAACCCCTGGTGGAACTGCATCTGCTGACCTCATCATACAAACTACTTCTCAGTGCAACACTCCTAAGAGCAATTTTAAAGGCTTAACTGAGAAACATTGTTGTGATGACACGCTGAAGGCAGAATGTTGGAAAGAGTAGGAACTTCTTAAAGAGACAATTGCGAAGTGAAATTTATTTTACATCATGTTTGATACAGCATTTTATGACAACTCAAGGATAACATAGTTACTTGACTATGTTATAAAATGGCACAATGTGCCTGGAAAATACACAATACAGCCCCTTTAACGACTTTGCCAGCTTCCTACCTTCTATAGATATATATTTAGTGTATTACATGTTATTATACATAACTGTCTTCTGTCTGATATTATCCTGCTTCAGTAAAAGTTATTAGAGTAGTTTGTAGACTGCAGTACAGTGTTTTTGTGCCTTACTTGTTTCATTCTACTGAAAGCTAGTCCACCTGAGCGGCAGGTGTTATTATAGAAACCAGTAGCTTTGCATACTATTGAAGCTGAGCCAAGCTTCAAGAAAACACAAAGCCACACACCGACATGCCAGTTACTGCAATCTGCCGGGTGCCATTGTGTACCGACACGTGTCAAACAATGCACTTTTTGAGTCACGTTGCCTTTTCCTCAACTAAGTGCACTCATGCCATTCTGCACCATGTATGTGGTGTGAAAAAAGGAAGCAGAGAGAGGTATTGAAAATAAATACTTCTGAATTTTTCTGTTTACTGGAACACATAGGTAAATAGGAAGGTTTCTGGGTGGTAGATGAAAGAAAACAAGTCTGAAGCAGGTTTTTACTGAAATAAACAAAGCAAAACATTTCTAAGATTTGAGCTTAATCATAGGCTCATGTAGCTCCATATCTCTAACGACATGGTGAGCTGTGACAGAGTGCATTTCAGGTACAAGCTTCCTGTTTTGATCATCAGCGAGAAATCCAGATGATGCTAAAATGTCTTCCATGTTTTGTTCATTAAAATCGTCCACACCCCAGTCTCAACCTGTCACCATGTTTGACCCACAGCCAGTGAGTTTACTGTATTAATAGTTAAAGGCTTTCCTGCTGAGGTATTTATGGAGATCAAAAACATTGGCTCAATCAGACAGGTGATAGGTCAGCAACACAGATATGCACAGGACATATGAAGGAGCATTTTACTGCACTCAGTTGTTGCGCAGTAGCAGCTATTAGTCATTTAGAGGAATTTTAGAAATTATAAGCCTGATGCAGAGCAACTTGCAATATTTTAAATACATAGTTGCAGAAAGGCCCTGGGCAGAATGCCAGCTGATATGCTACAGTTCTCCCTATACAAAGATCGCCCTCTACTGACAATTTTCAGTTTTTTCTTTAACAGTTTAAACAACTTTGTCAATCAACTAAAATTAAAAGCTTAACTCCAGCAGTGAAAATGCTTTATCAAAATTAAAAAATAACAATTCATTGATGAAACTTATTTTTCATTAAAATGCTTCAAAATGATGAACAAATGGCAATTTGCTTGTAAGTTGGGAATATTTTTGGTTTTAATTAAAAAATAAATAAATAAAATAAAAAGCATTATAAAATAATTTAAGGATTCAGAAGTTATGCTTTAATAAAAAACTTTACAGTAGCATTAATTTTAGTACTTTTGGTGAAGTGAGTTTTCAAGATGGGTGAAAGTGTAGATGATTATGTTATGATGCCAGGCTGATGCCAGGCTCGCCCCATGCTACAATCCCTAATGTCTCCGTAGAAAGCCTCTTACGTTTTATTACTTTGAGTGTATATCGTAATTTTTTGTAAAGATATTAATATGAAAATGTTTATTATTATTATTATTATTATTATTATTATTATTATTATTATTATTATTATTATTACATTAGCCTTTTGGATTATTTCCTAATTTAATCTTTTTAGAAACTAGCACCTACTTTTGGTGTGGCCCTTGTCGGACATATGAAATTCCCCTCCGGCTCGGTTGAAAATGGTACGGTCCAAAATGGCGGCCTCGGTGTTGAAGCGGTGTGTAACTGCAGCCGTTAAAGTTAAAGCTTTATCGCCTTCTTTTATAGGTAAACGTTGTATGTTGTCTGATGCAATTAAAGTGCATAATCGTAAGAATGTATATGTCTGGGTTTAATATGTTTTACTTAATATTTTAGAGCCACGTATGACGAATTTAAGCAAGAGAAGCTGAATGTCACCTGTGTTTTTGCTAACATGTGTTTAATCTGGTGAATTTGCCTTCATAGCCAGACGATGGTTGCTATCAGCAGCTTACACGGACACCAAGCTGTGGGAGGAAAGCGAGAAGGACCCCCAGAACCTGGGTAAAGTTCACACATTTCAGCTCATTAAAGACCTGAAAACTCGGTTCGCATGAGTATTGCAGGATTTTACCTGTCAGCTATTTCATATAGAGAGGCACTCTGTTGCTCTGAAAACACCTAAAATTGTGGCTTTTTATGTAAATATGTGAGAGGCCGTTTAGTCTCCCACGCAGGATAAGTAAGAGGACTATTGCATGATTATTCTTAATTTAAAACGACTGTCTCTCTGCAACAACATCTCAGGTTCTGTCTATGTAAAACCAAACGTGTACAGATTTAAAAAAAATATGAAAATAAAAGTTCTTTATCTCTAGTAGCCATACAGCAGTCGAAGTAGTTGTATGTCTAAGTAGCCTTTGAAATAACAAATCCCATTATTGCAATGACATTCAGTGGACACCGGGTGGCACTGCAGCCNGCCCTGCATGTTTATGTCGATTCTCTGCTTCTGAACTGTAGTCAGTCAGATGAGCAGAAGTCTGTTACTTAGAAGTCTGCTAATAAGCCATCAATTGAGATCAGGTGTGCTGAATCAGGGAAACATAAAGAGTGACAAAAACACTGACCTAATTTTTTCCCAGCTCTCTTGAGTTGTGTTTAAGAAAACAAAAAAAAAAAGTCAATCAATTTATCTTTTCGATTTTTCACACTCTACTACCGCACTTTATAATGAAGCCAAATACATTTCAGATCATCAATCATGTAGTATTTTTTTTTTATGCTCATTACTTCACAGCTTTGCTGGCCAACCTAATGGACAGAACATATGACCGAAACTTTCCGGTCAGCTCTCTGACCATCTCACGGGTGAGCTGCATTTAAATTGCATCTAAACAAACAATTCCCCTCAAATTGTTTTATTTATGTTTATGGTAACACAAGATCCTCACCATCTATCTTTTCTCTGTTTTAGTTTGTTGACAACATATCGTCTAGAGAGGAAGTTGATCAGGCAGAGTACTACCTGTACAAGTATGAGAAACCGTTTTCCTTCTCCTGCTTTCTCGTATCTACTGCTTTCTTGCTTTTTTTTTTATGGTACCAACTTCTGTGTTTTTCTTGGATTGAATTGTCTGTTTAGCTCGTCTGTTTGGTTTATACTCAGTCACATGGTCCTCTTTGTTCGGAGCATCTCCAGACCTTTCCTGTTTACTCCTTCCTCTGGAATTTGCTCCCATTCATGTGATTACTCAATTTAGCATGTTTGCCAATCAGCCTCTTGCTCAGAGAACATTTATTTTCAATATAGGGTGGGAAATAAAACCTCTTTCCTACTTTTGAAAATTTGTAAATGTTTCTTAGTAACATTATCTCTGCTTGGTGTCATAGTTGATGATCAAAAGTTGCTGAATCGACTCGTCACTATTTCTGTCTCTTTTTTTGCATGTGTGTGTCTATTTATATTTTTTGTTTATTTTCCATTTCCCAAGGTTTCGCCACAGTCCAAATTGTTGGTACTTGCGAGATTGGACTGTTCATACCTGGATCAGACAGTGTCTGAAATACGGAGCCAGAGAAAAGGCCCTGCACACTCTCAAAAACAAGGTGCAAACAGGATTATGTATAAGCCCCTGGAAAACTGTACTGATGAATGTTTATGAGAATATTTTGAGTGTCAGTGATGCTCATGGTAATAATCAGAAGTAATCTGAGTAAACCAGATGCATGTAATTCTGGTTGTTTGACCTTTTCCAGTCCAGCACATATTTTGTGTATGAATGAGCTGTTGTGTTTGGTTAACATGACCTGCAACCTTTGTCACATCTTTGTTTGTGTTAAACATGTTTTTAATTCATATTTATTATACTCTCATTATATAGCCACTGTTGCTCACTAAAGATAAATTACTTCTTCCTTTTTACTTAAGCATGTCGGGTGACTTGTCTTAAAGTCAATGCAACAACACTTTAAACATTTATATGTTCTATTAATGTTTTCTAAATATGTATGCAGACCCAGTATGGAATATTTCCAGATGATTTCACCTTTAACCTCCTGCTGGATTCCTACATTAAGGATGGAGACTTGAAAAGTAAGGCTCCTAAAATGCAACCAAAATGCACATTTTAAAATTATTAGTCATTTTTAGGCTTACTTTTAAAAAATAGGCTGTGATCAGTTTCAGGATTTGCTTTATAGCTGGTAGATTCAAGTACATGGGAAGCATTTTGTCTGCTTTGTGCAGGTGCGTGCTCTGTGGTGGAAGAGTTGATGCTCCAAGAGGCCTTTGACCGTCCCTCCACACAGATCCTGTCTCTGAATGCTCTGGGAAGTTTCCTTGCAACCAAACCTCAATTCTCTGTGTGTGATGACTTGGCTTGTAACATTTCCAGCATTTTTGGTTTGATGTTAAAGGCGATAAACATTTAAAATGTCTTGTTCTTCATATTTGTGCTCAGGTGTCAGAGGAGCGAGCTTTGGGGGCGTCGCTCCTCATCTGTGGTCTAAAACAAGACAACACTGTCGGCTTCAGTGCACAGCTGCTTGGTAATGCTCTCCTCGGTGTGTATTTGACTTCTTTTTTTCTCTCTCTTCTGCCTTCAGCTCTTCATTGGTGCTGTTATTGGTTCATGCAGAACAATAATAACTCTTTCATTATCTCTTCATTATCAACTTGTCTGACTTATTTTTCATTTTCCTCCTCATCCAGGCAAGGTGGAGATGTTAAAGGGCATACATGCCGTATTTAAAGGCATGCCTCTGTCGTGGGTTAGAGGGTATCTGGGACGAGCGCTGGCTGTGATGGAGAGAGTTTCTGCAGCATCTGGTGACATAAAGTTTTCTAAAGACACAGTAAGTATGTAGAAATTCACACATTTATTTTGTTGTGAAAATGTGTCAATGAAGAGCATCAAAAAAGAAACAAACTTCCTGCTAAGATGATCAACTTTGTCTTTGATTATACATTTCCTAAAATGTAACTTGTGCAGGAAGAAATCATCTTAAAAAACTATACATGCAGTAAGAAAAATACAAATAATAATAAAAATAAAAATGTTATGGCGCAGCAACAATTGTTCTTTCTGAGAGCAAAATATATAAATAATTACAATAACACTTTATAGTACTTTAACCTCCTTAATTTGAGAAAAGTCAAGAAGTAGGAGAAAATTCAGCCATCATTTATAAAAGTATAGAAATGAAAAATGTCACTTCCCTGCTAAGCGTGTTGGAGGCGTGAAGAACATAAAGGCAGAGAAACAAAAACATTAAAAAAAATAACTTCTGCCACGTTATCCGTCTTTTGGGATGTTGATACCAAACATATTTCAGAGTTACTGGTTTAAATCGAAGCGATTAAAACCACTTCAACACTGTGTTGCACAGAGCAGACAGTATGCTGTTTATCCCCAGACAGGTTTCACCTGCTGAGGTCAAAGCCACAAGCTGTCATATTATTTATTCACGTCTGCACGGCTGGCTGTGCTGCTTCTAATCTGGCCGACGCTGCTGCCAGTTCAATAATCTGGCTTTGTCTGTGTTTAATGAGATTTTTAAAAGAGCCCGGAGCGCCGAGGGTGTCAAAGAATCACTGCAACAGGAGCCAAACAGAGTGTGTGACGGTGGCACGGCACTAATGTTGACTGAGAAGATAACGCAGCGAGACGGGGAGGACGTGCTACAGCTCATGTTCTGCTGACCGCTTCCTCAGGCCACACTAACTTAGCCTTTCCCTAAGATTAAGAAGCCGGCTGATGAATAATTCTTAGCCTTTTTGCGTCATTGCGTGACTGTCCAGTTTAGAAATGTCATTCTCAAAGAAGGATTTATTTAGATAGAAATGTTTTCTTTCTAGTCTATCAGTTTTAGGACATGATAAAACATTTAAAGACATATTATCTTTTTTAGCTTGACTGTGTGAGCGACATGCTGCAGGAGCTGTCCGCTGCCTCGGACAGCTCTGGAGACGAGGAGTCCGACGGAGAGGAAAGTAAGAAGGAGGAAGCCGTAGATGAAGACGATGAAGCTGAGAAGGCTAACCTTCCTCACTATGTCAGCAGATTCAAGGTGGGTGTTGTGTGCTGCTTTTGTTTGTCGCTGCTGCCAAATTTACATGAGCCTTCCTTGCAGAGTGCAGGCTAGCAAACACCATTTCCTGTTATGTCTATGTTTGTGACTCAGATTTTCTTGAGAAAACTAAAGCACAGCAGCGCCTTGTGAGGACTTATTTTTGTTGATTTTCACAAAACATTTACATAAAATTTGAATGATAAGCTCTTCTGATGTTGGTCTGCTTTGGAGAATTGTTTCCACGAGT
>CAEGAG010224480.1:0-38194 GCA_903067065.1 Brachyrhaphis terrabensis
ATCCATCCATCCATCCATCTACGGGCAAAACTATAAATAGTGTAAACAATTTCTAAATGCTGCATTATGGTGGCAAAGTCTCACACAGAGTGGCAGTAAGTAAAAGAACACAATTATGAATATAAATAAAGGACAATTAACTGCACTGGAAGATTTACTCTATCAATAAATAACCATTGTTATTATATAGTTTAAATAATAAACCATATGCTGATTAAAAGCAATAAAAATAAATCTCTTGGTAATAAACATTCTGCTCATATTGTGCATAACTGCTGATGCTTTTCACTGAGTGAAAGATAAACAATAGTGACACCATGTGGTGAAGTAGAGGAACTGCAGGGTCAGGTTTGCATGCCCTCGCTGATGTGAAATGAGTCAAGAGTAATAATGAGACTAATGGATGTAAGGCAAACAACCACGAGGCTGTGAAATGGGGTCAGTTAAGTTCGGACAGAGAAGTCAGATAGTCAGATGTCTAATTAAGGTTTTTATTTCATTTCTTATTAGTTTATTACTGTGTTTGATGCAGGAGAGCAGATCCGTAAGCGAAGATGTAAGGCTTCCTTCAGCTATGCACCTCAGCATGAAGACGAACTGGAGCTGAAAGTCGGAGATGTTATCGAGATTATCTCAGAGGTGAGTCTTCTTTTAAAGATTTAAACAACAAAAGAGATGGAAAATTTCAGAAATATAAAAACATAAAAAGGATTCTGCACCTTTTTGGCACCCATGTCAAAGACATATTTTGTAAATCTAATCAGAATTAACATTTTAGTGGATTTTCTTCATCCTGTTGCTGCCTCTTTACCTCCAATTTATTTGCGTTCCTGAAAGGCGACTAAATTCCCGCCTTAAGTAATTTTTTTTCTTAAATCTAAACATAAAAATGCAGTTCAAAACGCCTTACTTTCTGATCAAACAGCAGACGGTGCTTAAATCATCATCAAAAAATCCCAACATTCTGGCTCTGTCTAAACAAGGAGGTTAACTCAATAATAAAATTGTACAGATATAGTTCAGTTTCTACTAGGCTTGCATAAAACAAGATCCTCTGCACTAAATTGCTAATAGATGTGTGTTATTGTACTGGTTTAATGAGTGCGAATGTAATGATAGTTTCATGGAGATATGGCGACCTCTGGTGGTTTATGTGTGTGTTTAAGGGTTCATTCACTGCAGCCGCTTTAATCAAACTGTAGTTTGTTTGTCTAAAAAGTCCGGTTCGTTTGGGAGGAGTGAATGCGTAATGAAACTCTGATTCAGACCAAAAAGTGAACTCTGGTCCGCCTAAGTTCATATGTGAATACCAAGCTGACCAGAGAAAGCAGGAAGCGAACTACAGCACAGGATTCTGGGTAAATACGACTAAAACAAACGTCACAATCTAGCGCTACAGGGAAAAATGGATTGTGTGTTTTTTTTTACCAAAGAGAAATCCTCCAAAATCCTCTCAAATCTGTCGCCACTTCTTCTTCTTTAGTTTTTAATGGCACTACTTCCGTGTCCTGCATTTTTCTACTCATCATTCCTGTTCCTCAAATTCTCCAAATCCAGTAGTTTTTCCTTTCTCTAATTACCATTCAACTGAGCTATCGCTAAAATCTGACGCTATCCCATTTTTGTTTGCTTTTTGTGAAGAAGGAAGTTGCGCTGGTCTTCGTCAGAGGTTTTCATGTAGTTTCTTTCAGTGGTTCTTGGTGCAGCGCCACCACAGGCGAGGAGGGGAACAGGTTTTTCAATTAGTTCGGATCTGTTGACAGTGCTGTTATTTAGAGCCGTTTCAGTCAAAATTAAATAAATCAGTTCATATACATGTATTTATTTATTATTTTATTTTTTCTTTCTTTGATATCTTCTGCGGTGTATTTATTGCCCAATTGACGTAGACATAATCACAATACAATACTTTTTGAAATCTGCACCTAAGAATTATCCAAAGTATGAAAAAACTAAAACTACTACAACTAATACAAACTAAACAATATTTAACTAATAACAACTAAGAAAAACTCTAAAAATTAATTAAAACAAACCAAATTAGACAAACAAAAAGGTTACAACAAAATAAAACTAAACTGTAATGAGCTATTATTGATAAATCTGTTTCTGTTCAGAGTTGAACGCCTCACATCGGGTTTTATTGTTGGGTTTCTCTGGTGTTTAGGTGGAGGAGGGATGGTGGGAAGGGTTTCTTAATGGGAAGATTGGAATGTTTCCCTCCAATTTCACCAAAGAGGTCCTGGCAGATTCGGACGCTCCCTCCCTGGAAACTCCCAACTCGCAGGAGGAGATCTGCCACAGCCGCACCAGTGAGTCTTAAGAAAACACATTTTCCAAGTCTCCTTCATTAAGGTTGCAGCCTTAAATGGTTTTATAACTCTGTATTTTGTCTCTGTGTGTTCAGGTAAAGACAGCCCTGGCAGTGAAAGCGATGGAGGAGACAGTCGGTCAGAATCAGGGTCAGAAATCCAACCTAAGAAGGTAAAAAGTCAATTATTTTTTAAAGTCAAAAACACAAATAAACCCAGAAAACACCAGACGGACTACAGTGGATTATTCTGTGGAATGTAACTCCAATATATTTGTGCAAAATTATTTTAATTTGGGATTATTTCTTACCATGTATTAAAAATATTCAAAAGAAAACGCAGTTTGGGAAATTAAACTACCTAGCCACAATGCTAATTGACGCACTATTGGCTGGAATTCGCACAGCAGCCAATCCAGAAGCACCATTTGTTTTCTTTGACACCAGTTGATGTTAGCATTAAGCTAAAGGGAGACTGTGGATGTTAGCTTCTCCAGTAGCGCTAAGGCGGTTTCCATTTTTTAAAAAACTTTTTTTTCTTGTACCAAGATGATTGATATCCTGCTCGTTTTGTGTACTAAAATATTTGGAGTAGAAACTAGATAAAAACTACTTGGTAAAATTTTCTGGTTTTGCAGTGTAACTAAAGATTACTGTCCTTCAGAAGTCGCCTAATTTTGCTATTTATCATTAAAAATAATCACTTTTTGCTGTTTTAGTAGCAGAATTTAATATTTTTCTTGCATATTTTTGCAGATTCAGGGGATTGGCTTCGGTAACATCTTCAAAGACCAGCCCATCAAGCTCCGGCCGCGCTCCGTGGATCTGGATTCAGAAAAGGTAAGCCGCATCGTTATGTGTTTCCCTCCCCTCAGAGGACGTTCTATTGAATCACCTTCGCTTCCTGAAACGTCATCATCTAAATCTGTGAACATCTATATTAAATAAATATACTTAGCACACATTAAAAATGCATTTTTTACAACATAAGCTCTTTAAAACACAGGTTTTATTTTTTTTGTAAGACAGTCTTACATTTAGCTCCTCCCAATTCTCTGTTTCAGTTTCACAGCACAGGAAGTGGTTTTATGTTAACACACACACACACACACAGACATCCTGCAGGGATTTGACAAGCAAAGCAGAAGTGAGAGCTCTGCAGCGCACACTTACAGCGAAGGAGAGAGAGCGCGGAGGGTAAATAATACGGCTTTTCAGTCTGCTCTACATGCTCACATGTTCTGCTGCTGCCTCTGCGCTGATGCAGCAAAGCTCCGACTTAAACCGAACCAGAACCGACGGTAGGCTCCGGCTTTTTCTGCCTCTTCTCCTCCGTCTTTCTGCTCTTTCCTCGCCTTTCTTTTTAAAATTTACTCCACTTCTCAATGCCTCTATTGGACTTTCTTTGTTTTAAAACAAAGGAAGTTGGTGATATCGCATTCCTTATCTGCTGAAGGTTGTGTAAATATTTTTGATTGAAAACGAGGAAACAAGAAATACTAAATAAGCAACCATTCTGTATAGAAAAATAACAAAAAATACAAGACAGAACGAAGATAACCTAAAAATAGAGTTAATATAATTGGTTTAAGTTAAAATATTTAGGACTAAAATGAGGATTTTGCAGTTTTATTGCACTAAAAAATAATCTTTTGCTTGTAAACGTGTCACGTGACCTCATTCTTGGTCACATAAACTAACACAAAGGCCTCGTTTTTTCACTTATAATAAAACAAACCAGATTAGATCTGCTGCCTATTTAGCAGTTTGTTCATCCAGACATCATAAAACAGATTAAAAAGTTGATATATTTACAGTTTGGGTGAAAGGAACTTAATCTTCCTAAAAGAATAGCTGTTTTTTGCTAAAAGTGCAATGCAAAATCACAAAATCTAGTATTTTTGTTCTAGTTTCTTGTGCAAACATCTTGTTAGACTTTAAATAAGACAAACTAACTTAAAAGTAACTATTCAAGAAAATATACAGGATTGTGTTGAGTAAATAATTCCTTAATATTGATGAAAAAGTTCTAGTTCAATTGGCAGATTATTTAACATTTAACAAGATATTTTTCCCATGTTTTAAGTTAATTTATCTGCCACTAGAACTAGAGGTTTTTTATTAATGTCACATAACCCTCTATGTATTGCTGAAAAATGTTTTTTAACTTATTTTGTCTCATTTAAAGCGCATTAAGATATTTGCACTGGAAACTAAACCAAAAATACTTGGCAGGATTTTGTGTTTTTACAAAAAGTTATTTTAGGAAGATATTTGTAACCTTTAAATTGTTGACCTTCTTTATTTTAATTACAAACCCAAACCAGGGAAATTCATACAATTAAGTGAACAAAAGGCAAAGCGAAGCTAAAACTCTTAAACCTTTTCAAAGGAATGATCCCTAAAAGCTGTTGCTGGTCATCAGGGCTTCCTGTGTCTCCTGTGGTGCAGTTTGTGTGTCTGAAGGATGTTTACGCGCCTTTCCCGCTGAGTGCGTTATTTTACGGTGAGTCGAGTCTTTCTGCTCCCTAATGAGGCGACGGGAGGCGGGGGAGCGGCTCCATCCGGCTGAGTCACTCTGGAGCAGATCTGGAAGGTCAACTGACCCTGATGTTTGAGATCAGGCTGCACACTCCTTAGACGGCAAATGTCACCTCCATTAAGTGCTCTAGAATGGTCCTTGAATGCGTCATAATTAGCATTTTTCATTGTTTTTTAAAAGCAGATGACGAATTTGAAACAAAACGTTTTTCTAAAAAACAGGAAGTGAGTATTTGTCATCTGGATCCAGTTGACTTTGGCTGCAGGAAGGACACAGACTGTTTTCATGATTTAAAAGCGATTTATTAAAGCTGCAGTATTAGGCCTTTTGCAATTAGCAATAAATTAATGATTTAATCGCAAATTAAAATGAGGTCAATAATTTCCACTGGCATGATTTATTGTTTTTAGCTTTTCTCTATATAAAATTGGATGATAAAGTTAAGTTTGGTGTTTTGGTCTCAACTTGCTTTTTTTGGAAGGACATTTTTGTTTGGAGAGACTTTATAATAAATTATATTTGTTGTTTTGGTTGTATTGTTAATTTATTTTGGATATTTAAAATGTCTTCCAGTTCCAGCTTTACATTTTGATTGAAATTTAAAGTTTATTGATTTTTGAGTACATGTTCTTGCATTACTATTATATTACTTGAACATTTTCTCAAAGCAACAAAATTATTGTTTATTGCAATAACTAATGAGGCAATTAATCGTTTATTTTTTTAACGTATTTGTTGATAAATTGCCATATCATGGCAATTTATCAGGCCATAAGACAGATAATTTGTGAAAAATGTCTTTTTTGGGGAGTTTCATGTCGTTTCCTTCAGTGGTTCTTGGTGCAGCGCCCCCACAGGCGAGGAGGGGAACAGGTTTTCCTAAGAGTTTGGTTTGAACCACAGCAGCTGGAAATGTAACAAATGTCACAGTTTTGGTCCCAAACTGAACCAAATCTACCGGACCGTCAGTTGTGAAAACATCCTGACTGTAGACGGACTTATTGAGTCAGAATAGCAATTTGATTGCTCCATTACTGTCGTTTAACTAAGTCTTAAATGAAACATAGCCTGGTCATGTGGAACAGAGGGAGACTTGTGCATGACTCAAATGATCAGGCGATTCTAGTGACACGGTTGCTTAGAGGAATGTGTTGATGCTTGACTGTTCACACCAGTCACAATGCTGGTCAGAACTGGAGCAGAAGCTACGATGTGTGAATGTTGTCAGACAGTGTTTCGTATCACTCCTTTTGCGTGACAAGCATGTCTCCATGGAGTCGGTTTGTTAGGTCTCCAATCTACCACCATCAGACAACCGGATTCATTTTCACTTTATAAACTCAGATTTCAGCTGGAGACTATGATATTTTGTCTTTCGGTGAACATTATGTTATGAATTGATGAATCATTTCAACAATTCTCGGCTGCATTCTGGCCTGCTTTGCTCTCGCTTCTTCTTTCATGTATTTTTTCATATTTCTCTATGTTTGCTACACTTTTAAATAAAAAAAAAAACTGCATAAAAATTGTGACATATGCAATTTAACTTGTGCACTTTCTCACCAGAGTGCTTTCTTTTGCTAGATATTTGCTTATTGTGTCTTAAAGTGAAACAGATAGAAAATCAGCAGTCATTTTAAATCATATTGGGATATACATTTAAATTGAATTACTATAAGAAGTCCTAAAATATAAAATGTTATTTCTGGTAAAGGGGAAAAGTAAATTTACAGAGACAGAGACCCTCTCGTCTGACTCAAAAGAGAAGTTGACTCAAACTCTGCAAGGTGCAAAGCTGCTGTGGCAACAAAACAATATGCAAAGCATCAACCCTCCACCATTAAACTCCACAAATAGTATGAAGTGTTTGTGTTCATTTTGTTTTCATCCCTCCATCGATATCACTTCAAGAGATCTGGTGGTTCATCCAAATGCAGCTTAATTTATGCAGCATCTTATTTTCAGAGAGAAGAGGCTTTCTCGTTGTAATTCTTCTGAATGTGACCTACTTTGGATACTACAATTGTTTAGCTTAGGCGACATTGTGGGCTACCGACATAAAGAAAAGGTTAAGACACATCTAAACTTTGCAGGGCAGTGGCCCTCCAGCACTGGAGTTTGACACTTGTGCCCTAAAACAACTTAAAAAATCAGACCTGAGCTTACATTTGTGCAAGAAAATGTAATGAACATGTTTTGTATTGATAGGATCTATTATGCTAACTTGTTTAGCATAATAGATCACCTTTAATACAACCAAACCTGAAAGGTTGATCAGTTCCTTCTCTGACTCCGTTAAATAAGCATTTTTGAAGAATCTTTTTGAGTCTTAGAACCTTTCACTTCCAATGTAGAAGACGTCATGGCTAAAAAATGACTGAAAGTTTAAACTTACAAGCTTCAAAACTACTGTTGTATAAAGGTTTAAACATTTCTAAACATCAGCTCCTCAATGCACCATCACCTTCAAGAATCTTCACCTCAAGCCACTTCTGCTTTGTGGGAACTAAGCTACAAACTCTTTACTCTAAACTTCTTGCTTTAAGAAAGCAAAATGCTAGATGTCCTTCCTGCTGCAGCAGTAAAAGACGTTCCACCTGCTGAGAGCCGTGTCCTACTTTATCTCCTCTGCTGTCAGACCCTCTATCTGCTGCCACTGCCAAGGACGAACACAATCTGCAGCGTATCGTTTACGCTGCAGAGGAAGCGATTGGCTGCAACCTGCCGTCACGCTACCAAGGTGATCCAACCCAAACATCAAACTGCTGGATGTCAGGTCCAGAATCTGTCACAATTATTCTGTTTTTACCAGCAGACAATAATATGGACAAAAGAAACGCTGAGTTCCTATAATCAAGGCTAAAAACCCAATTATAACATAACCGGAACATTGATCAATATGTGTATTGATGATTTTGATGGTATTGTGAGAAAATGTAATGTTTATTACTTATTGCTGCTTTGGTAACTTATGCTTATGATGTAAAGCACTTTGAGCTTTTCTTGACGTAACTCGACAGAAAATGATCAGATGGAAATGAAGAGGAAAGAATTTTATTTCCACACTTCTTTTTTATTCCTAGTAGTCTGAAGGTTCATCCATCCATCCGTCCATCCATCCAACCAACATCCATTGGCTCCATGTTTTCCATGTTTTCATCCATCCATCCATCCATCCATCCATCCATCCATCCATCCATCCATCCATCCATCCATCCATCCATCCAGCCTGATCTCTGTTTATCTCCTTCGTTTTAAGTTTTGCCATCACTTTGTTGAAACACTTCAGTTTCTAAAAATCTTTTTATTTTTTATGCTTTATTTACATCATCATTTATGAAACGTCTTTTCCATATACTTTGTCATCTATTCTTGATCTTAACTTTAATTTATCTACGATTTGCCTTCTTATGTTTAGAGGACATAACTCACTAAAAACATCTATAGATGTTTGCTAACAAGACTTAAAACATTTTCAGAATAAAAGCCTATGAACCAGTGAGAAGTGTAAAGATTTTACTGGTGAAAAAATTAATGTTTAGCTGGGCCATCCCACTCATCCCACCTGGCCTTGAAAAGTCCCCCTCATCGATCCTGCTCCGGCGTTTCGGCTGCTATCAGTATGCGACAGCTGGATGTTGACTCCTCTCTGCTGCAGTGATGCCTCACAGCTCGCACCTCCACATGCGTCTCATTAGGGTGGGAATGAGGAAGAGGAGGAAGGAGGGAGGGAGGAAGGGAGAGGTCGGGCAGAACAGAGGCGTGTGTGTGTTCAGACAGACTGCGTTCTGTGAATGTGTGTGTTTTCCTGGGGAAGAGCCACCCTGGTTCCACAAACACCACCGAGGGATCCACTCCAGCTGGGGAACAACGGCGGCTTTAACGCTCTTCGTCAGCAAGTCAGCCGCTTGGTTTCTGCGTTGAATCTATTCATAGGATGCAAGGGTGTTCATGGGAGAAACTAAATATATTTAGGTACGTTTTAATATTTATATCTTTTAAGGAAGAGTGGAGGATCTGGTTGGAAGATTGAGCAAAAACAAACACATTGAGGATCCGGAAACTTCTGCTTTATCAGGAACATCAGATATTAGTTTGATGCACATTATATGAGTTGATTCATAAACTTGTTGATGTGTAAAAATCCCAGGAACTTGATGAAAGAAGGTAGATCTACTGAACTGAAATGTGTCTGATGGGTTTTTCTGCAACGCGGGGAAGAAAAATACCCGTTTTTTTCACTGTGGTCATTCATTTGGTCGCCATCATGTCAATGCTAACTTCAGCTTTGTTGTTTTTAATTTGCTAAGTGTGAAATATTGCACTACATATGTGCTACTGTGCGCCATGTTGTTAGATTTGTGTAAATTGTGAAGCACATTGGTCAACTCTTGTTGTTTTTAAACATGCTATAGAAATTAATCTGTCATTAGCATGCTAATTAATTAGCTTTAGTTGTCTCGCAAAGATAGCATTTTGTTTTTACATGTACTGCCTTAATACATTAATGTTTGATTGTTGAACATCTACTTCAGTCCTTTTCTGGACAAATAATTCCAGTCTTAACTGAGGTTAAATAGCTAATGTTAGCATAAGCGTTGTTGCTGTTAACCGTTAGCATGCTAATGACAGCATTGTT
The DNA here is from genome assembly GCA_903067065.1 of Brachyrhaphis terrabensis. Classification (NCBI taxonomy): domain Eukaryota; kingdom Metazoa; phylum Chordata; class Actinopteri; order Cyprinodontiformes; family Poeciliidae; genus Brachyrhaphis; species Brachyrhaphis terrabensis. The sequence continues at coordinate 9,493 of CAEGAG010224480.1, forward strand.
GTTCTTAATCACTTGCAAAATCTAAAATTCCCTTCTATATCAACTCAACTCTCAAGCTAAGGGTTTCATAAATAAAAAACGAAACCCTTCGTTTTTGTTAAACAAAAAAGTATAACTATATTTTATATCAGTGTAAAATATTGATACTTCTATAATCATAAAAGTATCAATATTTTGACATGAAGTTATTTTAAAAAGTAATTATCTTAAAATAATAGATTTTGTTAAACATTTGTTGTATCTGACATTCCATAATTTTGTGCTTATTAAACTTATTTCATTGCTATCTTTCACAGAACCTGTAGCTACACTCGAGCTAATTAATTAGCCTGCTAGCATTAGCGCTGGTATTATTGAATATTTAGTGAATCTGAAATGTCACATTTTTATGCAAATCACTTTAAATAGATTTATTTTTAATTAGCTACTTAGAAGAGAAGTACTATACTGTCTTTTTGTTAGCCAAATAAATTTGTGCTACTTTGCAAAATGTTGTATGCTAATATGAACCTTGATGTTGCTACTCATAGTCTAAAGTGTCATATGTACATTAATTTAACTGATATTCTGTTGATCGGGTTATGCTTCAGTTATACAAAATTTTCTATCCATTTATTGATCAGGTAATCCAAATCAACAGACTGGCCATACACTGTATGCTTTTCACATGTAAATGTTAGCATATTTTTTTTTAGCTGTAGATGCATCCTTAATTACAAATGATCAAGCGTTCACTAAAAGAATGCTATGTTCTTGAATATTAGATAATAAAATTTTGTATTTAACAAAGGAGTTTAATTATTTATTTTATTTATAAAGGTATAAATGAAAAATATGCAGAATGTGCAAATTTTTTATCTGATTAATCATCAGAATAATTGATAGAATAATCAACAACCACAATAATTGTTAGAGTGCAGCCCTTCTTGTACATTTAATTAATGATTTCATGATGTATTTATTTACTCGGGTACATATTTATAATTACCTTTGCTGGTGAGGAGAAATGGATTGTAGGTCTATTTTTGCCGAATCACTGATACCTTGTTTGCGCACCACAACACTAACAACACATTCTGCAGACTGGGTACTGCAACAAGCACAGGAAATGTCAAACCTCTTCAGCCTGTTGTGTCTGGGTTTGGTGGAAACTAAGGGTTTCCTGTCATCTTTCTGTTGCTAAGGTCAACGAAGGGAAAGGCGTGAGTGTAGCAGCTGAAACCATGAAGACCGAACCTGACGGCAAAGCTAAAGGTGAGAACTTCCTGTTACAAGAAACTATTCTCCTAAATTTCTCAAACTTGGCTCATATTAAAACCTTTTAACTTCTAATACATTTCCTTATCGCTTCCTTTATTTGTAGTGCAGGTTTCCTTTCATTCTAACAGACTATTGTTTCTTATCGTCATCACTCCTAACGTTGGTGTTTTGCTTGTGGAAAGGACCGGCATTCTAGATTTTCAATGTGGATAGCAAAGCATTGTATAAGAAAAGAAAAACAGGAACAGAGTATTAATATTTTCCAAAATCAAGGAGCTGAATACAGTCACCTCAAATCTAGATAAAGAAATGTCTCATGGAAATTATTTGAGTGAACTATTAAAGGGGAAGTAATGCACAAAATTTATATTTTGAACATTTTGTATTTTCATTTGAATCTCAACTGCTTCTAAAAACAGCACCCAACAAAAACCAACAAACTGTTTTTTGGCAGTAAGTTAATGTTTTTTGGTATATGGAATAAGCCGCTTCGAAAACCTCCGGAATGCAATGTTGCAAACCGTTGCCTAGCAACCCCAGCGGAACTCTGCCCATCGCCTAGCAACCCTGGTGGAGTTCCAGCACATTTGCTCTAATGGTGTTACCACAGTACAATGGGAGCTGGAAAAGACGTGTGAATCTTTCAGGATGTGCAACTTTCTAACACGATTCCAGACGATTTATTACTTACTAACTATTGATTTATTTATGCTTGTTTTCATTGGCTGCCAGTGTGGGAGCAGTGTAAGGTCCTTTTCCCATATGAAGCACAAAATGAAGACGAGCTGACGCTGAAAGAGGGGGACATCATCAATATTATCACAAAGGTGAGGGCAGCTTTTGTGTTCACAGTTGGAGGTAGGCTTGGGCGATATGGACTTTTATTACAATGTAAGTATCACAGCAATTATTGCCCCACAAACACAAATACTGCTCTTGAAAAACATTCCCAATTGTAATATGCTTCTTTAGGGCACTACACTGCAAAAACAGAAAATTTTACCAGGTATTTTTGGTGTAGTTTCCGTTGCAAATATCAAAGTACAATTGAAGCTTGTTTTAAGTCAATAATTTCTTAATATTGATGAACAAATACTACTTTCACTGGCAGATTATTTCACTTATAACAAAAACAGTTTTCTCATGTAATAAGTGAAATAATTTGCCAGTTGAACAATATATAAAATACTGACTTAAAATAGCCTCCTATGTCTTGCTGAAAAGTTACTTGTAAGTTACTTTTGTCTTATTTCAAGTGTACTAAGATATTTGCACTAGAAATTACACCAAACATACTTGGTAAAATTTTGTGTTTTTTCAGTGCAGTGTCATTGAAATTGCATCATTAAACTGCACACAGTAACTGTATTCAAACATATTTTCAAATGTATTGGTATTTATTGATGCTTTCATTGAACAAACAGTGAAGAAAACAGTAAATAATAAAGTTAGTTTTGGGATTTTTTTTCAACATTGTTAATTGGAATTGATCTTGACAATGATAAATCTAAATTCTTATGGTAAGAAGTTTCACGGTAAACGATACGATAAATGCCCGCTCCTGGTTGTCAATAATAATAATAATATTTTCTTTTACAGGAATGTGCCGATGCAGGTTGGTGGATGGGGGAGGTCGGTGGAAGGCAAGGTGTCTTCCCAGATAACTTCGTTAAACTGCTTGAAGTTGAGAAAGAGGTGATTGTGACATTTGTTTAAAAAACAAAGCAGAAAAAATGCTTATCTCTAAACTTACCCACTTAAATCTGTGTCTCCAGAGACCAAAGAAGCCGCCGCCGCCCAGCGCTCCATCAGCCAAACACGCCACAGGTTAATATCTCAGTTTTGCTTTTATCTGTTTATTGTTTGGTTGAAGTCAAAACTGTAAACTTTAACCTGTAGAGAAAAAATCAGAAGCGAAGAAGGTTCCTCCTGAGCGGCCTGAGCATCTGCCTCAAAGAGACCCGGATCGAGGTAAAACCTGGTCCGCTTTGACCCACGCCGGCCCGCTTTCACTGCAGCTTCCTACTGCTCTCTCAAACTTCCTACTGACCTCTTTCAAATCAAACTGAGACTAATTTACCCGCTAAAACTTCCCTTCCAGCTTGTTTCCTCCATCCTTATGCAGAGTGACGGAGCTCTGATTGAGGAAACTAATCAGCATCTGTCTGCGCTCAACAGGAAGCTGGAGGTTCTGTGGTTTGATGCTTGTCAAACTGGTACCGTCTTTACTGCTGGTGCAAGACAGATGCTTCCACTTTTCACCACAATGTTGCTGCCATAAAGAATAATTCTGCAAAACTCTTAAATGCACCAACAATTTCTTAAATTACATTCACACTGCAAAAGACAGAAATCTTACCAAGTAGTTTTGGCAAAGTTTCTAGTGCAAAAATCTTAGTAAAGTTGAAATGAAACAAAAATAACTCACAAGTAACTTTTCAGCAAGATATAAGAGCTTGTTTTAAGTTATATTTCCTTAAATTTGATTGAATAATATAGTAGTGAAACTAGTATGTTTTCACTCAATATTAAGGAATTATAACTTAAAATAAGTTCCTATAGCTTGCAGAAAAGTTACTTATGGATTATTTTTGTCTTATTTCAAGTTTATTAAGATATTTGTTCTAGAAACTAGACAAAAATACTTAGTAGGAATTTATGTTGTTGTAAATGAAATATTTCAGTGGGACTAGTGCTTTTCCAATCAATGTTAAGGAATTATTTAGTTAAAACAAGCTCATATTTCTTGCTTAAAAGTTTATTTTAAATACGTGTTGTCTTAAAGTGTAGAAAGATATTTGCACTCAAAACTGGACTTGGTAATAATTTGTGTTTTTGCAGTGTAGTAATGTCTGCACTATTTCTTTTTAGTTTGTCTTTTCACAACAGAACTGAAATGAACTGTAGTTTTGCTTGTGGCAAAACTACAAATCCCACAAATCAAGTAGTCATAAACTTCAGATTTTCTTGCAAAACTGCGAAACAAAACTACTTTTTAAGATGGTTAAGACAAATAAAATTCAAATATTCTTTTTAGATTATTTGTTACTTGCTTCTTTATAGCAAAGTGTACATTTAATAAAAACTTCCTTAAAATTGTAGGTTTCAACATTAACAGTTAGAGACTGTTAGAAAGGTTATTGTGTCACACTTCGAAGCCGGAAACCTCAGATTAAGCTGACAAATTTACAGTATATTTAACTTGTATAAGCTATTATTTAAGTAAAGTTATTAAAGCAATTAAAGTTAATGTTTATGACTAAGTTACAACAGCCTTGAAAAGGTCCTTAAACTGTTAAATTTAACAAAAACTTGGAAAAGACCCTATAAAGAAAACAAATCAGTCACTTTCATTCGATTTTCATCATCAGGATAAATAAAAAAGGAAAACCACGTGTTAATAAAGATAGAAATATAGATTAAAAAAGGTTTTATGGTTGCTATTTTTTTAATAACCCACTTCACCTTATGCTATCATGCTCAAATAGAAGCACTGAACAGAAAGAGGAAGCAGTCAATGTCCAAAGATAAACCTTTAAAGATTGTCAGGGAACTATTGATGTTGTCTTTTAATAAATCTTCTAAAAATGAAACAAGAAAGTCTGGTGTTAAACACACCAAGAATACAGTAGCTTTTCCTTCGCAGTGCAACTCGGACTCAGTTTCTCACCGGTAGAAATAATTAAAATATATCTTTATAAAAATAAAAACTAAATTAAATGTTTTTAAGAACGTTACGTCTTACAGAATCAAAATCATGGAAGTGAACTCTTGGTTATTGGTGACATAACTTGCACATAGCAATCATTGTATATCAGTAGGGCTCCAAGCTGAGGAAAAGCGCACACATCTCCATATTGCACCAAAGTTCAGCAGCTCTGGTTGCTAGGATACTAGAGAAAGTTGTGATTTGGTTTTTCAAGCTGCATCTGAAATAAATCTTTGAGGTTTTCAAAGTTAGAACTCCAGTGTTTTTAGTAAGCAGGCAGGAAGGAGGAAAGGAAATAAAATAAAGCAGCTGTTTATGGTGGATATTATTAAATTTTAACACTTAAAAAAGATCAGGCTAAGAATCCAGATGTAATTGGATTTAATTTGTTCCTACTCCTTCTGACAGCACTTACTGAACTATCCTTATGAAGTAATGTGCCAGGCTAGATTATTGAACAGGATGTTCACTCTTAGCGCCAAGTACACCTCGTTCTGCACAGAAATCCCTTCCAAATGCATCGCCTCATGCATCAGAAACTTGCGGCATTTCCTCCTCCACAACTGAAACTGATAGAAAAGCATCCTACAGGTACATTAAGCATAAGACATTTCACAGATTGTGTCAGATGTAGCACCAGTGGGAAGTACTGTGGTTGAATAACTGTAAAAGAGAATCATAACGGGGAAAATGTATTTGAAGCACTAGGAATCCAGATGTAACTGGTTACATTCACTTTAACAGGTGTGAAGATTAAATCAGTTTTTCTTCTTTTTGATGATTGGATAGTCATGGAGCACAGCAATGAGAAGGTAAACAGATTAGCAATTTTTGTATTTAAGTAGGATAGAGGACAAAAATTTGCATTTTGGAAATCCTAATGGAATTTAGTCCATAAAATAATCTCTCATATGCTGGAAATTATGTCCCTTTCTTCAAACCCAGTTGAATTAATCTACTATATTGTTGTAAATTTGAAACTCTGGAGGGTCCTACTCTTCTGTAACAATGAATTAAAAATGTCTGCTCATCCTTAAAAAGTCTTAAATTATTGAATATAAAATTAAGATCTTAAAATAGCTTAAATTCAGTTAAAAATGGTAAGTTGGCCTTAAGTAGGTCTTGGAGTTTGTGGTGGCAGGACTATTTAATCTCATATATTCTACCTTGTCTTTTTTTCTTGTGGAACTTTTCTGTCTGGCAAATGTTTCTTAATTTTTTTCTGACTCAAGGTGGTTAAGGCTACCGCTAACTAGTTGCTAATATATTCTTGCCAGCTACCAAAAGTATATTAGCAGCTATGTTAGCAGGAATAATTGAATCTGGTTACTGCAGTGGAAACGGAAGGGGAAGAAAAACTATCCAGCTACCTAAGAAAATCAAGTTGGCTAGAAAGAAAACGAAAGCTAGCTAGCTAAAACAATAGCATAATAACTAGTTGGGTAGGTAGCTTTTCTGTGTCATTCCTGATGCTAAATTTTTTATGTGAAAAAAAGTGTGACACTACAGGGGTTTTAGCTGTTTATTTTGTACATTTCTGCTGTGATACACATAAAATTTCATTCAAAATGGTCTTAAAATGTCTTTAAAAATATTTAATTTGAATTGGTGCTATCTGCAAAAACTTGTATGAGAAATCTGATGAAAGAGCCGCGTCTGGGATCGGCTTGCTAAGCTGTATTAGAACGGATCTCTTGGTTTGTGTTTGGACTGATAACATCTCAGAACATCTGCTGCTCCCACCTTCTCTTTTCTTAATCCTCACTGCAAGAGCACAAACTGCAAGTATATTTGGTTTAGTTTCTACTGCAAATATTTTTCTACACTTGATATGACAAAACTAACCTACAAATAACATTTGAGCAAGATGTAAGAGCTTGTTTTAAGTCAATAATTACTTAAAATTGATGAAAAAGTTCTTGTTCAATTATCAGATTATTTCACTTATAACATTTCTCCCATGTTTTCAGTGAAATAATCTTCCATGAATATTAAGGAATTACTTAAAACAAGCTCCTATATCTGGCTGAAAAGTTACTTATAAGTTAGTTTTTTCTTATTTCAAGTGTATTAAATGTTTGCACTAGAAATTTGACTGAAAATGCTTTTTGTGTTTTTGCAGTGTGCTGTTTTCTGCTTGTTTACCTTTTCACTTTTGTTTTTATTCACCTTCAAAGCTCAACTTAAGCTCATAGTTCCAGTATTTACATTCTCTTCACTTGATGGTGATTGCTTATCTTTAGCCTCTATAATTTCTCATGTGTTTAGGTGAAGAGATGAAGATTGGAGAAATTGTTAAGCCCTCCCTCCCAGCTCACCTTCCCAAGAAACCCCTCCCCCCAAAGTCAAGCTCCTCCTCTTCCTCCCATCCCCCACGGCGTCCAGAGAGGCCGCCTACATTAGCGTCAGTACACACACAGAACCAACAGAACCAGAAATGACCCCTGACCTTCTTGAGCCTAATGCTGTCGTTTGGTTTACCTGCTCAGGTGTGAAAGCCCCAAGTCTGAGGGTGGGGCTTCAACACCAGATTCTGCCCCTGACAGGTCACAGGCCACCGGTGAGTCTGACTGGCTGGACCCTGGACGACTCACTCCGTCTCTCTCACCTCTGCCTGAACTGAATTTTACCAAAATTCTGTCTTTTAATGCAGAAAACGGGACTTTTGACCAAGGATTTGCACAATAATGCAAAATACACACAACTCAAATTAATTATGATTACCTTTTGCAACAATATCTTAATAGAATTACCAAATATAATTTTATTAATAATTGAAAAGTATACAAACACTTATGATGTGTGGTTGGGTGCTAGGGCAGCGGACTGTTGTGTTTTTGACAGTAAATTTGAAAATATCACTTGATAGTTATGCATTATTGGAAGACTGGAAGATTAATACCTAAACACTAACTGTAAAGTATAACTATAAATCAAAAGGCAATAATAAAAAAAACCTAAAATGAACAAACGCTGCTAAGCCTGGTGGGAGCACAAGTAAAGCCTGGTGGCCCGCCAGGCTTATAATGCACTGTGGGAAGCTCTGTAATTTATACATCAAATAATAATTTAAAATATTAATTTGATGATTTTATGAGTGACATAAGTGGCATTAAAGCTTCAGTTTTAGTGCAGTTACAAACTGCATTTGTAACTACAGTTTTATATATATATATATATACGTATATATATATATATATATACGTATATATATGCATATTTGTTAAAACTGTCACCATGTTGTGACAGTAAACTATGAGACAAATAATCTGTAAAAAAAAAAAAAAAAATCAAGCTTCTTCGTCTTCTCCCAGTGTAAACTAGAAACAACCAATCAGAACCAAAATACTATCGTAGTTCCACTGCCAGGAGAGTCAATCACCTTCCTCATCTCCCCTCACTCTCTGCTATGCTGTCGTGAATGCTAATGCTAGTTAGCATGGCCACCGATGATGGCGTATAAACAGTTTGCCTTTAAGTGTAAGTCATTTCTCGGCCATTAGCAGATTTAGCAGCATGTACATGAGGTTGATTGGCAGCACTAAGATCCTCCTCCAGGCTCTGATTGGTTAATTTCTTCAGACGTCAGTAGCAGCTCAAGAGGGCGATGGAGGAAATCTTTTCACAAATTATGTCACAACAAACTGTTACAGTTTGATGGCTTTTTTAACAAATATGTAAAATTGATTTTAAAAAAAAATAAAATTTACATATTGCAGCCTTAACAAGAAAACACATCATGAAAAACTCAACTAGCTAAATCTCAACTTACAGTGGTTACCACACAATTTATAGATATGAGAAGCGAGTTGGAGTAAATAAAGTAAATTCTTTATATAAAACATGAATCTGTTGACTAAGACAATATCTTGTTCTTACTGTATGTATATCACTGCATACATTTGCCTATATACGTATATATGTTTTTTTCTGTTTTGCTCCTTTTTTACCTACTAAGGGCTACAGTATGCATCATTTTCTTCCATTATGTGACTTGAAATTAATCGATAACTAACTATCTAATGAACTAAGTTGACCTCCGACCCCGAATGTGTGTTTCTGTGTTCAGATCTCGACCTGGACGCGGTCGTCTCCTCGACAGAGAAGCTGAGCCACCCGACGGCGTCGCGGCCGAGAGTCACAGACCGCCGGCCTCGCTCCCAGATCATCTCAGCTGTGAGTGTTCAGGAAACCTCCTGCCCCAATCATGAAACCACAGCCTGAGGTTTCTATTAGACAACCTGCACAGGCATGAAGCTCCTCTCCGAAACTAAAACACACAACAGCTCAGTTACCTCTGTCACTGCATTTATCTGCAATAAATCAGAATTCAGCTTCAGTTTAGACCAGTGGTGGTAGAGTAACAAAAAATTAGACTCATGAGTAGCACTATGTGACAGAAAAAGGAAAAATAAATGAATAAATTACAAAAGTAAACTGGAATAAAGTAAAAATCTCAGAATGAAATCATAATAATATGAGAATAAAGTCATAATACCTGTAATATGGTAAAATGTCTTGTTATAAGTGAAATAATCTCAGTAAAACTAGTACTTTGTTAAGGAATAATTCATTTAAAATAAGCTCCTCTAGGCTGCTGAAAAGTTACCTGTAAGTTAGTTTTGTCGTATTTCAGGTGTTATGATATTCTAAATAGAAACTGGATTAAAAGGTTTTGATAAGATTCTGTTTTTGTTGGATTATTGATTGTTTCTGTAGATTTTCAGCTGCTGTTATTTTCTTTTGCAGTCGTCTCTGTCCAGCTTAGACCTGGAGTCTCCCACGGTGGAGGACAGGAAGGAGAGAAGGAAAGACGACCACGAGTCCGTTCCCGTCAAGAAAGGAGTCCCAGTCATCCCAGTAAGACCACTGCACCTCCTCATTTTGTTTTTTTGTTCTTCACGTGGCCAGCAGATGGCGCCAAACCATTAATTTTCTTTTCAAAAGTTTGTATTTTCCTCCAGTTCTGTTCTTTACGGAGGCCCTGAAGTGCAAATATCAACAAATTACTAAACACAACTCCAAATTGAAAAGCATATACTTTTTTTTTTTGTTGTGCTACATTATAACACAACTAATGTTGTGTTTTCTCAGTTTGTAGTTGTGCACTGTAAAAACACAAAATCTTACTAAGTGATTCTGGTCTAGTTTCTAGTGTAGATATCTTACTATACTTGAAATAAGATAAAATTAACTTCCAAGCAACTTCTCAGCAAGATATAGGAGCTTGTTTTCATTCATATTACTTACTTAATATTAATAAAAAATAACTAGTTCCACTGGCAGATTATTTCACTTGTAACAAGACATTTTTCCCTTGTTATAAGTGAAATAATCTGCTAATAAAACTAGTTATTTTTCATCAATGTTAAGAAATTACTGACCTAAAATAAACTCCTATATCTTTCCGAAAAGTTACTTGGAAGTTAATTTTGTGTAAATTTAAGTACGCTAAGATATTTACACTAGAAACTAGAATCTCTTGGTAAGATTTTGTGTTTTTGCAGTGTGCTTAGTTAATGTTGTGTTTTCTTTATTTTTAGTAGTGCTTTATTAATGTTGTGGTATTTTCTAAATTTGCAGCTTTGCTTAGTTAATGTTGTGTTTTCTTAATTTAATGTTAATGTGTTTTTTTAGTTAATGCCATTATGTTTTCTTAATTTCTAGTTTTGTTTAGTTAATTTATTTTCTTAATTAGTAGTTGTGCTTAGTTAATGTTTTTGTGTTTTTGAATTTGTGTTTAGTGATTTGTTGAAGTGGTTTCTACTTCAGGGCCACCGTAGTTCTCTTCCATCAAGTGATGCTAAAATATTTAAATCATCATCTTTTTTTTCTCCACAGGTCCATGACGTTAAAGCCCCGCTGCCCAAACCCACCATCCTGCCCCCGCCTAACTCCGGCCACCGCTCCATGTCCCCGTCCTCCTCCTCGGGTCTGACCCCGTCCCCGGAGCTCCGGCAGTCGCCGCTCACGCCGACGCCGCCGACGCTGGAGGAACTCAGGAACCAACTGAGAGACTTGAGAGCCTCCATAGAGATGCTGAAGCACCAGCACAGGTGAGGCTGCCTGTTGGGCCTCTCTTTGTTTGTTTTTCTGTCATGGAAGTGAAGAAAATCAAACTGTTACTGTGATGCGTTTCAGGCAGGAAATTAAGCAGCTAGCCAACGCTTTGGATGAGGAGAAGAAGATACGTGTTAGTTTACAGGTGAGACAGTAAATCAGGATTTTTAACTTGACCTAATACGTATTCACTGTTCATACCTTTTGAACTTTTTCACATTTCAAAGTAACAACACAAAGTTAAGCATAATTATGAAGAGAATTAATTAAACACAGATTTTAATGTTTTTTAGAATAAAGATAGTTTTGGCTGGATGGAGATAGCTAGCACTCTAGCACCTTGTATATGTCATCTTCCCAGAATGCATTGTAGCGTAAACAATATGGCAACATCCATGTAATAATATTTTATTTACATTAATAAAAACTTAAAAAGGCTACAGTATTTTTACTGTATTGGTTTTACAAATGAAATGTGTGTTTTTTCGAATAATGTCTATAATTATAACTAATTATAGATCCCTATAAAGGAAATCCTGAAATCCTGTTGTGTAAGACTTTTTCTTTCTTTAGGTTTTGTTTTACACATGTGAAACGGTTCTTTCCTTTAAGTGTTAATATTTAGTTTTTCTGTAAAAAAAATATTTTTCTAATGTGTATTACTTTTCTCATGAATTGAGAGGAAGTTTGGCTTTTTCTGACATTTCAATGAAGTGCACAACAGAAGGAAATTTTTGGTTTTGTTCTACTTCACAATTATGGACCGTTTGTAGTTTTACCAAAGAAATAAGTTAAAGAGGTGTGAAACTTTTTCCAAGAACTGCATCAGTGTCAAACCTTTATATTTTGCAAACAATGTGCAATACTAACTAGCATCCTGGCTTTATTTCACAGGTGGAAGTAGAGCACATAAAGAAGAGCCTGTCCAAATGAGGACTGAAGAATCAATTTCTCATCGCATCTGAGGCCACATTAAAAAACAAAAAACAAACAAAAAAATGGAAAAAGATTAACTTTCTCACTGTTGGTTTTGACACTTCCGCCAAAACTAAGTTTGTGCCAAACGATCGCCACCATCACCGACAGTTCAGCACCACGGATTCAGCTACATTTCCTCCCCTCTGAGCCGCCTTATCCTGCGTTTACTTCTTTCTTTTTTACCTTCTGTTAAAGAGGCTTCTCTGTTTGGTTTACTGCTATCTTCGCTGTGCCACCGGTACAAGGACGCTCCTGGAGCCGCGGCTGCCTGGTACTGTTTTAAGTTTCCCAGAGTGAAGGAAACTTCAGCCTCTGTAGCCTGGTCTGACCAGAAGACCTCTGTGCAGTTCTGCGTCCACTTTGCGGCCTTCACCTCCTGTCTGTGTGTGTGTGTGTGTCTGTGTGTGTGTGTTTGTATGTTTGTTTTCATGCGATGTGAGGACCTGATGTATTGAGGTTCAAAGTGGGGACATTTTTAGAACCTATATTTACAATTAATCAAAAATAAAATTCTGAGCACTTAAACTAGTTTAAACCATAAGATTCATTTTTTGTGCCATAAGTAAGTTTGTTTACTTTTTATTGTTTAAATCTACATGAAAGAGGGACCAATGACAGCACAATGTCCTTTTCTAAGCTTTCAAAATCTGTTAACATTAACAGGATACAGAATATTTTAGATTTTTTTATGAGTAAGCTATGATTTATATTGATTGAAAACACACACCAAAGCACAGTAATTTCCTCTAAAAGTTACTGAGTAAAGAAGACATCAGTTTGTACAATACTTTAGTTTACTTTTTGCCTTACTGTGATATTTTGTGAATTTTTGCTTTATGTTTAATCACCCTTTACACAGTCTGGTTGATTGTTAGAACAAACATTCATCCTGGACATTCATTATGCTAAAAGGACATTTTTCTTCTGCATCAGGTTAGCAGTCTGAATGCAATACTGCCTGAAATTTAGAGGTTATGAAAAGACAGCAGACCAAGCAGCCATGTCTTGAAACAAAAAAGCAGTTATATGTTGTCTCTTCTTCTAATCCACACAGGGTCAAAAGTATATAAATAGGTCAAAATATATACATAGAATACCGTTTTTCTTTTTTCGTCTTTTTTGGCAGAATTGGTAGTTATTTGAAGTTGTTGAACCAGCATAGTCCATATATTTTGAATAAATTGTTTTAGGGTGTGTATCCATTCCAGTGTGTTGGTGGTTCTTGACCAGTTGGACCAACCCACTGCATCCAGGTTTCGGATAACTAGCTGTAGATTTTAGGTGAAATTTAAAGGAGACCTTTTATGCAAAATTCACATTTTGTGCATCTTTGTTCTTCCATTTGGGTCTCAATTGTTTCTGAAAATAGCCAAACCTCTTAAGAATGCTACCTAGACACTTTTTGGCAACAAGTTAATGTGTTTTGGTGTCTGGAAAACGAGCTGTTTGAAAACCTCCTGATAAGTCACAGTGTACTGTTACCTAGCAACCCTAACCGAACTCAGCCCGTCACCTAGCAACCTAATTGGAGCTCCAGTGTGTTTGGTCAGCTGTTCTTACCCCTTTATGCGCTGTACAATGGCTGCTGGATGGTAAGTTTTTCTTTTGTTGACTTACCATCTAGAAACAACTTGCTGCAGTCTTGATGTTTGTGCAGAAAGCCCTACTTCTGCTTTTCAAAGATGTACGGTTGTATAATTGCACATCTGCTTTCAGCCATTTTTATGTGAGGTTGGCAGTGTTGGTCAGATCGTTGAAACTTTGACAGCTTTGGGTGTTGTTAGAAATACACATTAAAACTGATTTCAGAAATGGTCAAATCAAGCTAACTTAAAATTTCTGAAACGTTAACCTTGTTAAAATAAATGGATTATGCTGGAAGCCAAACATTAAAACTGAACTAAGGATATTTTTGCATTTATCCAACATTCAGAGGGGGTCAACTAGTAAGTTACTGTTCAATCAGGAGCGGATCAAAACAAAAATCACTAATAAAATACCATATAATTTATCAATAATATATGGGATATTTGGGGATTTTGCTGGCATTAAAAGCAGATCTCATTTTCCCTTTACAGAAATGAGAAATATTTTTTATGAAAACTTTTAGAAGCACATTTAAGATAATATAAATCATTTCTTTGTGTAAACATGTAACTGAAAGTGCATAAACAAACAGAAACTGTTCCTTTTCAGTGAATATTAACAGGGTTAAGTGAATGTAGAAGGTTCCAGGTCCTCATGGGTAGATGAAGGTAAAGTGTGTGGTTTTTGTATTACAGCATGTGCAGCTGTTTCGCCTCCCTTCCTTACGTGTGCACAAAATCTATGACAACCCGTCACTGTGGCCTTCCTGTTTCAGATTATAAGTCTTTTTATTTCTTCTCTTTTCTGTCTTTTCATATGACAAAGAGAAAACTGCTACAACCGAGGCTACAAGTTGTTTTCTTGACTTGGTCCTTTCTCTCCAAGATGGTGATAAATGAATATATATATATTTACTTTTATATTTCAGTGTAATAAAGAGGCTATTATATACTGTATGTGTGTCTTCTGTAATGATTTAGTGTGGGTTTACTTAGAGAAACACAGTTAATAAGTAATGAAACGTTTCAGTGAACAAAAGAAGAAGTTGCTGTAACAACTGTTGCTAAAAACCACAGTTGGATTTTAGCAACAGCAGCATTTTTTTTACGTGAAAAAAAATCAGATCAAAGTTCATTTGTCAAGTATTCAGTAAACCAGAAAATATTTGTAATGGTTGAAATATTTAGAAAAAGTATTCCTAGTCTTCAAACTATCTGTATGTGAGCATTTCATCCCAAGCAAAGATTTTCAACTGCAATTGCAGCAAAAAAAAAGCTGAAATGTTGTCATTTGCTTCTACTTTACAACTGTGATACTTTATGCTGCATTTTAATTTGAGAACAATATATTTTACTTTCCTTTTTACAATTAAAAAAACCTAAAAGTGCAAATCCCCTTTAATCAGATAGACCTACGTATCTGAACAATAATCCACTTCACATACGGCACCACAAAGTAGTGCATAAAATCCAAATAAAATGCATTGCTGTTTGTGCTTTTAATGTGAAAAAATATATAATGCAATGTATTATGTGATAATGTTTGGCAGAAAAAGTTATAAAACTTACAAACCCCTCTCGGGTCAAATTGTAGTAATTTGTCAAACAGTAATGAAGAAGTTAATCAGCTGACCAGTCAGTGACACAGAGTTACGGTTTGTACATCCAGATCTACTAAATACAAGAAACGAGATCCTTTCTCATAATCAGAATAATAACATCTGGATCTTCTAATTACAAGAAAGCACCTTGATTTTATAGAATCTTATTTCATAATTACACTGCAAAAACACCAAATCCTAGTATTTTTAGCCTGGTTTCTACTGCAAAAATCTTAGTACACTTGAAATAAATGTACTAAAGTTACTTGAAAAGTTACAAGTAACTTTTCAGCAAGATATAAAATCTCATCTTAAGTAAATAATTCCATAATATTGATGAAAAGCCATGGTTCCACTGACAGATAAATTAACTTATAACAAGACAATTTCCCCATGTTATAAGTGAAATAATCTGCCAATGGAACTAAAACTTTGTCATCAATATAAGGAATTATTTACATAAAATAAGCTCTTGTATCTTACTGTAAAGTTACTTGTAAGTTGGGTTTAATTCAAGTGTAATAAGATATTTGAAGTAGAAACGAGACAAAAATACTTAAGATTCGGTTTTGCAGTGTATGAGATAAGGTGAAGTTGAGACAAAATCACAAATACAGTATAGGTTGGATCAGGATTAATTTATTACTTTGGTTGGTTCTATTTTTTTCTGATTAGTTACTCTAATTATTTTTGTGTCTTGTTGGAAGGAGTTGATGTGTGGTTGGTGGCAGAAGGATCCGCTTGCCCCGGACCATGTTCATGCAAGAAGCGCCCCTGTCTGTGTTTAGTCCAAAAGAACGGAGTTATATATTTAGACAGCGGAGCAGTGATAACGTTTCAGAGTTGGCCAGCAGGCTCAGTCAGCCGCCTCCCACTCTGGAAACTTTAAACCAGACAGACCTGCACGCCTCAGAGTAACAATTAAACTTCATGAATTAGTGAGACTCCCCCCCCTTCTGCGTTTCCTCATCTGGTCGGATCCAGTCGGCTGGAAAAGCGGGCGTCCTGGTGCGAAATAATCGGTGTGAGTTAATGAGGCGGAGATGCAGGAGGACAACCCCAGACACGCTCCTCTGCGGCCAGGACAGGTGCGCCGCTGGTGAGCCGGCAGAGGACGGGACGCGCAGCCAGGGAAGGAGGTAAACAGCGGATTATCTTCGCCATGGATCAAGGTCAGAGCGCGCAGGTCGCCGATATGGCGGGGGAACACGCAGCCGGGGTGTGCGCGTCCGAGCGCGGCGAGGTGTCCAGCCCCAGCCCGCCGGCCAAGCAGCGCTCCCTGCGGGTTGTTTACGTCCTGAACGACGGGCTGAAGGCGGTGATGGCCAGCAGCCCGGAGTCCGGCGCGCTGCAGTGCCTGCAGAGAGCCTGCGACGCGGAGAGCGCCCTGCTCACCACCGTCACCTTCGGACGGCTGGACTTTGGAGAGACGGCGGTGCTGGACAGCTTCTACGACGCAGGTGGGTTCGTCTGGTCGGAACCGATCTGGGTTCACAGCTGCAAATCGAAAGTGTAATCAATCAGTGCGTCTGTTTTGGTTTGGAAAAACTCACGATTCCTATGATGGCGTTTGGCCAGATAGAGAGAAAAAAAGGAAGAGTAAATTTCGGGGGTTAAAAAACCCAGAAACTTTGGGGAAAAAACTTGGAGATTGCTGAGTTTCAAATTTCAAAATTACTTGTTTTCTGGCAAATTTTTTGACTCTCCAAGTTTAGAAAAGCCCTTAATTTTTCTAGAACATTTCTGAGGATAATAAAAAAATTATAATTTTTTTGTAGTAAGTTTTGGACTTTTAAAACTCAGAGATTTTCTTGTTTCTATTAGAAATTTGTTTTAGATTAATATCAAGATTCTTTAGTTTTCTCTAGCACATATTCAACTTGGAACTCAGAAATTAAGCGTTTCTGAATTTCTTATTTTTAAAATAATTTTCTCTTTTTTCTTAGAACTTTTCTGAGTTTTTTCTAGCACAGTTTTTACTTTTCAAGCTCAGAAAATTCCATGTTTTTCCTAAAAAAAATAAAATAAAAATTCTGCGATTTACTTTAAAATTTCTGTTTTTTTCAAGAGAATTTAATCTTTCTGATGAAAACTTTATTCAAGACCCCAGAAATGAGCAGAACTCTGGGTTCTACACACCCTGGAGTTCTGGAAATGTATTTATGTTCATGAGAAGAAAAAGAAGAATGGAGAAAAGTGTTCTGTTTTCTTCCACCCATCCATCGATTTATTCATCCATTCATTTATTCATCCATCCATCTAGGGCTGCAACTAACATTGTCATAGTAATAAATTGTTTTATTAATTATTTGATGATTAATCCAGTAATTAGATAAAAGAAAATTCAGCATTCTGCAGATTAAACGTATTTTATACAATGCTAAAAATACATAGAAAATGTAAATAAACATATAATTAATTTTGTTTTAAAAAAAAATAAGAAAATGAACATTTTATTGCCTAAAATACAAAAGCATAGTGAGCGTTTGATCATTTGTAGCAAAATATGCAAAGTAAAGTCAATAATTCCTCAATATTGATGAAATACTTGCTCCATTGGCAGATTATTTCACTTATAACAAGACATTTGTCCCATTCTCTAAGCAAATAATCTGAACTAGTAGTTTTTCATAAATATTAAGGATTTATTGACAAGCTCTTATATCTTGCTGAAAAGTTACTTGTAAGATTTTGTCTTATTTTTGGTGTATTAAAGATATTTGCATTAGAAACTAGATCACAAATTCTTGGTAAAATTTTGTGTTATTTGTTTTTATAACACCAAAAATAACCTCTGTCCTCTCAATGCTTTGCTTCCTGTGCATTATATTCTCATCTCCCAGTGATGCTACTAATCTGGCAACCCTTATATAAACAGAATTCACCCTTCACCCAGATTCTCTCTTTCATTCACATGATTCCCCATTCTGTCTTCAAAGATCTACGCAGTGAAATCAGAGCTGCTCCTAATTGGCAGCTATTTATACCCTGTGATACTGTCCACACCTCTGCTGCAGGCAGCATGGCCACAGATACAAGGTTTAGTTACACAGGCTCCCAGAACTGATAGTAAGATAATAAATCTTCATGGGATAAGATAAAAAAATAAATCGGTATCATGTGGCGATTTAAAGGTGACTTATTGTGCTTCCTTGAACAGATTAGGATCGGTGTATAATTTATACAAAATATAGTTTTTGCACAAAATTATTCTTAGACAGTGACATTTTAGTCTTTTGTTTGACTAAAATTGGCAACATTGGCTCGACAACCAAACATTTGTCTTTTCCAGCAGCCATTGTACAGGAAAAGCAGCAGTAAAACCAGCTGACCAAACATTCTGGAGCTCAACTTTGGTTGCTAGGTAACGGGCTGAGCTTTGCTGGGGTTGCGAGGTAACTGGACAGCGCCAGTCAAATGTGACTTTACAATTAGGATTCTTTTGAAACAGCTCATTTTCCAGACACCATAAAGCAGTAACTCATAGTGAAAAAGTAAGTTGTTTTCACAGTAAGTTAAAAAATATTTTTTAAACTTTTTGTGCTGTTTCCAGAAGCAACTGAGTCGCAAATGGAAGTACAAAAACATGCAAAATGTGAATTTTTCTTTATAGATCCCCTTTAAGGGAGACGAGGCAGGGAAAAGATGAGTCTTCCCTTAGNCTTAGGGTAGATTCTGACTTGTTAGAGCATGTTAACGTAGACATGATTAACCGCCTGAACAATGCTTCTGTTGAATTTCTTAGTAAGCAGCGACAGAAAGCCAGGAAACGTTTCTCCTGCAGTAAATCTGTGGACATTGGTTGAACTCAGTGTTTGATTATGAATCTTCAGCCAAAGATACACTATCTCCTCTTCATCATCTTCTTTGATGAAGAGAAGGAAAACTGTAAAGGAGCGATGCAGAACAAGGAAGGATGTTAAAAAGCTCCCTTATCTTTTTAATTAAAAATATTTCAGGTGGTCCATCGCATATTCACAGTTCATTCGCAGATTTTTCTGTAGAATTTTATTTTATTTGTCAAAAATTTGCAGATTTTATCATAGAAAATATCTAAAATATTGGAAAGTAAATGTTAGTTTACCTTCTATTGGGTGGCGTTTTAAATCAGTCAATCCAGGATCAACATTTATATTACAGACAGAGAATCTGTGCAGAGAGCTAAAGATAAAGGCAAACTCAGAGATAATCTCCAAATATAAATATCAGTGGAAAAAGCAGGACAGCTATTGAAACAAATATTTGTTTGTTGCAATTCCAATAAATATGTTTTTATTGATTAATAAAATCACAAATAATTTATGATACATGCTTTTAATGAAAGCTTTATGCTTAATTTTAAGTGTGGAAGTCATTGGCAGACTGTTCTTATTCATTTTGCCTGTACATGAAAGCATGTCTGCATGTTTGTTCTTGTTCTCTTCACTCATACTGATATAGCTTTTGGTTCATTTGGATCGCTGCCAGGATTCGTAGTTTACATGATTTCCTGGAATCTGGAAGAGCCATGTGCTCCAGGAAGGAATCTGCTCATTTCTTCACTGAAAAATGGAAGCTGCTTGTTTTTATAGACATAGAAAACCAAGAGTTCCCACGGCTGTTGATAAAATCATCAGAAAAAGCAGTTTCCATTGGTGCTTCAGTACAATTTAAGTCCACTTGCTCTTGACCTGTATGACTACTTCTATTAAAAAAAGAGTTTTAGTAGTTTTTCTAGTTAACACACTGCCAAAGAAGAAAATACCTTAGGGAATAGATTGTGAGAGTTTCCAAACTAATTCAATTTAATCATTCTACAGTAAGAAATATTATTCAAGAAAAACACCTGAGACAGCTGGGAATCATTCCGGTTATAACAAGGTTTCTGCAGGTTTTGGCAACTAAAACCTAAGACTTTTTAAGACCTATTAAAGACTATTATAAATGAAATTTAAGACTTGTATCTCCACAGAAGATGTACATAGCTTTGACCAGCCAACTGGTGATAAATTTACCCATGACAGACACAAAAAAGCTAGCTAGTTAACTAGCCAGACAGCAAGAATATGTTAGCAGTGAGTTGGCGGTAGCCTCAACCGTCAACGTAGATGTCTGAGTGCGATTGCCTGACAGAAAAGTTCTGCAATAAAAATATAATACATATAATATACAAGGTTAAATAGTCCTACTACAAAATTTAAGACCTATGAATAACGTATTTAAGTCCAACTATATATCTCCAAAACAAATTCAAGACGTTTTAAGGCCTTGATTTTGGATACATTAATTTAAGACTTTTTTAGGATGCACGGACAAATTCTACTGAGACCATGTAACAATCAGAGAAAGTAAAAACACTCAGACTGACCTACATTAGCATGTTAAATGTTGAATGTCATGCTAGCTCAGCAAGAAAAAGAATGAACCATTCTACATATATCTTTGAAAGGCAGAAGTGGAGTCTCCTGCACAGCCAACAAAGATGCTCACTGGATGGCAAGTCAACAACAAAACACTTATCTTTTCCAGCAGCCATTGTACACTGCAAAAAACACAACATCTTACCAAGTGTTTTTGGTACAGATTCCAGTGAAAATATCTCAGTACACTTGAAATTATACAGAACTAAGTCATAAGTAACTTTTCAGCAAGATTTGGGTGCTTGTTTGAAGTCAATAATTCCTTAATATTAATGAAAAACTACTTGTTTCATTGGTAGATTATTTCACTTATAACATGGGAAAATTTCTTCCTAAAAGTAAAATAATCTGCCAATGGAACTAGTATGTTGTCATCAATATTAGGGAATTATTGACTTAAAACTCCTAAATCCTACTTAAAAGTTACTTGTAAGTTAGTTTTGCCTTATTTCAAGCTAACAAAGATATTTGCACAAGAAACTAGACCAAAACTACTTGGTAAGATTTTGTGGTTTTGCAATGTTCCAGCTCAGCTGGGGTTGCTAGGTAACGGGCTTGACTTGGCGAGGGTTGCTAGGTAACGGCGCAGTGCCGGCAGGTTTTGGTTTTTGAAACGAGTCATTTTCCAGAGACCAAAAAACATGAACTTATTGCCAAAAAAGGCAGTGTGGTTCTTAAAAGCGCCCAGTTGGAAGTATAAAAATGCTCAAATTGTGAATTTAATCTGGGATCTTATTCAGACTCTTTCTTTGACTCAGCTATGGTGGTCGCAGGTTGTTGAGTTGCTAAAAGGAAATGAGATTTCGTCTTGTAATCACCTGCTGCCGGCTCGTTCCAGACATCGCCGTCGTGGACATGAGCGACGTGTTTCGGCAGCCATCGCTGTTTTACCACCTGGGTGTGAGGGAAAGCTTCGACATGGCCAACAACGTCATCCTGTACCACGACACCGACCCGGACACGGCCCAGTCGCTGAAGGTACGCCCCTAAGTGTAACCAGAGTGCAAGAATGCCATTCCATCACACCGCCTCAGAACAAAGTGATCCAGGAAGTTATTTCCAGATCTGTGTGTGCTGCACAGCCAGTTCTCCTTAGAACCTCCCATGCTCTGAAATACACTCACTTTTTGTTGTGTTTCTTTGCAGGATATGGTTGCACAGAAGAACACAGTAAGTTTCTGCATGTTTGTGTGATTTATGTGCACACAGAGTTTCCAGGAAAAGCATCCATGACATGTGCAGTCAGTCCTCTGGTGCTGAAATGCATTCAGGAATGCATGTCCTCATGCTTTTCTTTCATGGAACCGAGCCTCTCTTTCTCACTACATACAGCCAAACAGAGTCCTGACAGCTTGTTAGCAGCAGGTTTTCCCAGAAGTTGCTGTTTATTGTACTGTGTTTCTTCGCTTGCCTGTATGGAGTAGGCCAGTCGTCCTCCAGCATTAGGCTTCCCTTGGATTCAGCTGCCTCCAGAGTACCGAGGCTCTGGACTGAGAAATAAAGTAGGTACCCTGCCTGCAGCAAAGCATGCAGAGAGAGTTCCTCAAAACAGAAACTACTAACAAGTGAAAGCCTCGACGATCCAGAGAGGAGTGTAATATCTGCATTTCCATTGACCAAATTGCACAAATTGGAATTGCAAAAATAAATTCACTTCATGGAAACATGACAAATGTTTTTGTTGCTAAAAAGTTTTAGGACTAGAATGAGGTGGATGAGTGTATTTCACAGAACTACAATAGAAACACTTTTTTGTATCACACAAGTCATGTGATCAAGTACCCGAATATTACTACTGCCGGAAACTACGAAGACGACGACAACAGGAAGTGGTTGGAGGATGATAGCACAGCATGTTTTTAATGACTTATTGCATGAACAAACTTATTCACATGATTTTAATTCTGTTTCTTACTTAATGGAATCAGTGCAATTGTGTTTTTCAACATTGGTTGAATATTGACAGTTTTGCACATATTTGTACTGAAAAAGCAGCTAAGAGCTGTGATTCATTGACCATATAATTGAGCAAATTAACTTAATGGAAACATGGAAATTTCGATAAAAGGTTTTTGCGCTAGGCTGAAGTGAATTTCACAAAACTGCAACGAAAAATTTTTTTTCATATCACACGAGTCACATGATCAAGAACCGGATGTTACTACTGCAGGAACAGACAAAGAAGACAACAGGAAGTTGTTGGAGGATCATGGCGCAGTATGATTTTTAATAATCTACTTCGTGAACAAACTTATTCACGTGTGATTTTTCTTGCAGTTACATTCTGTAGCTTTAACGTCAGAATACAAGAGGTTGCCATGTGGGAAACCACAGGGCTCAGATTTTGGACCTTTTTTATTGAACTTCCCTGTATTCCAGACAGTCAGGCAGTTCCCAGACACGTATATTTATTTCTATGCTGATGATATTCAGATCTATTGTTCTTTTAGGCCAACTGAATATCTAAAAGTGTTCTCCACGAAAAACTGTCAGTCATATCAAACGGTGACTTTTTTGGATCAAACAACTTCTTGGTGTGATTCTCTCAAAACTGCTTCGTTCAGCTAAGAAATATTTAAAATTTTGGTGTCTAAAGTTCAACTAGAGATGATAATTTCTGCTTTTATTTCTTCTCTTATTGATTATTGTAACATCCTTGTTATGCTTGTAAAAGAAAAATCTTAACAGTCTCTATAATTAGTAAGAAACAAACATCATATCCCTCCAGTTTTAATTTCCTACCATTTTAAAATGTTTTAGTCCTTTCTTTTAAAGCCTGTTAGCAACCCTTTAGAGCGATACGTTACCTCCGTCATGTCGCTGTCGAGACTCTGTTCATTCTTTTAAGAAGCATCTAAAGATCAATTTGCTCAGAGTGGCTTCTAATCAGTTTTATTCTCCTTTAATGTTTTATTTTCCTGTGATGTTTTGTGTTTCTGTGAAGCATCTTGTGGTTCTAAATGCCGTAACGCTTTTGCATGTTTATTGAGGAACTCTGATCTGATCTTATCACCCGACTGTCCATTTCTGTGTGGAACGTTGCTAGCATGTTGGAACTCGTTCTTTTCTTAGCCGATAGTGTGCAACATGTGATGATTTATGGCTCCATGTCCTCACATGTAGAGATGTGACCGTGTGTTTAAATATCAGCTGTTACATACGTTCAGAAATGTCCAGGATAAATTTGGTTTGCCAGTTCAGGCAGCTGATGAAGATCCACGTTTTAAAACGATGTGGATCAGGTGAGGTGCAACACAAAGTATTCATCCAGGTTTTTACTTTTAGTTTAATTTAATAAATGTATATAAATTTGTTTAAATAAAGCAAGAGTGAGCTACATTCTGTTCTTGTTAATCAGAAAAAGATGAAAGATTTATCTCTTTTTTTTTTTAAATGCCAAACCTGCAGATTTTAAAAAGTTTTTTACAGATTTACTCGTCTGCAGAAATCTGACTAGGAATACTCTGCTTAGTTTGTTGTTTATTTGGCAGATAAAAATAAAAAATGTAAATAGTTTTTGCAATTATAAGTAAGAAGAAAAACACTAAAAATGTTCAGTGTCCAAACGTTTGAACATCCCTGCTTTAGCGTGGTGCTAATTAAAATGAGGGTTTGTTTGGGTTTTTCAGAACCTGCTTGTGCCAACCTGCTGATGATGTCATGATGTTTCTCTGATCCCATCATTAATTATCTTCTAATCTCCTCTCCGTCTATTGTTCCTCCACCTGGGAGTCCCTTCACACCTGCCCTGTGTGTTTACCTGCACTGTAACTCTATTACAGCTGCATTTGCAGGTTTTTGAAAGCTACCATTTAGTCTGTGATTTCCTCGTTATCTTTTAAATGTCACCTTCTCATCCTCCAGGCTTCCAGCGGTAATTACTACTTCATCCCATACATTGTGACTCCTAACCATGAGTATATGTGCTGTGAGAGCGATGCACAGCGCAGGGCTAGCGAGTACATGCAGCCCAGCTGGGACAACCTGTTGGGGCCGCTGTGCGTCCCCCTGACAGACCGTTTCACCAGCCTCCTGAAGGACATCCATGTGACATCATGGTGAGACAGGAACAAAAACACTTATGTCCTCCAATTATAATAAACAGCTACACTCAAAAGATATGTTTACACAGTGATTTTGCACAAATAAAATGGTAACGGAGGCCAGAATTCACAATATTGATGCTATAAATTTGAAATTGATGTTCATAAATCTTGTCAAACCAGTTGGACTGAGCTTGATTTCTTTTGCTGAGGAAGAACCAATATTTCAGACAAAAACTGAATTATCCTAAAAGCAATTAACTTTAAAAGAACAGTTTCTTTCGAAACAATATTTCATCACAAAAAGCCCAACTTAGGCATTTTTATTGATATTGCATCAGGAAAAGTTAAATGGCATGAAGTCCTTTTGTGTGCCGCTGCAATAAAGGTAAACAATAATGCTAACTAGCCGTTAGCTTTAGCCCACGGGAGTCAAACTCATTTTTATTTTATGCCCCATTAAGATCATGAATTTTTAACTACAGAATTTTCTTTCGCTCCAATTTCAACCCATTCATAATCTTTTTTCAGCGCCTCTTTTAAGGACACTTTGCTGAATGACATCCGGAAAGCCAGGGAGAAGTATCAGGGGGAGGAGCTGGCCAAGGAGCTGGCCCGAATCAAACTCAGGATGGACAACACTGAGGTCCTAACGCAGGACATCGTCATGAACCTGCTGTTTTCCTACAGAGACATACAGGTACTCAAATGACAATACGCAAAATTCTTTTTAATCCTCTGAAAATAAATTATGTTGTATTTACCTTGGAAAAGTTTTTTATTTTTTACCTGGTTATGTTTGTCTTTAACTGATAAACAGGATTATGATGCTATGGTTAAGCTTGTGGAGACTCTAGAGACGCTGCCTACTTGTGATCTGGCAACCCAACCGATGATCCAGTTCCACTACGCCTTTGCTCTCAATAGGTAATCAATACCCATGTTATGCTTTTCTTTTGTGACGAAATAGTTAAAACTTTACTAAAAATAAATGTCGTATTCTTTGTAAGCAGTACGGCTGCTCTAGTTTGGTTTCTTGTGACTTGTTGGAGCATTAAAGACTAAGAAGCAGAAAATTCAAGCTTCCCATACAATCTGGAGAAGTTTTGATTTATTTTGGAGTTCTTGAAAATACAGAAGAGGACTAGCGGCTCAGAATAAAGCTAACTTTTTTAAAAATCAGAATTAAAAAAAAAAAAAAATATCCTCAGAATTCTGACTTTAATCTCTTTAATCTCAGAATTCTGACATTTTCTCAGGATTTTGACTTTAATCTCATAATTCTGACTAATTTTTATTCTGTTATTTCTATTATCAATGGTTATTGTCATGTCTTCCTATTTGCTTCCTTTTGCCATTTCGCTGATGACACTGGTAAATTTCCAGTAAAGGATAAATTGTTTTTTAAACTGGTTACCTTGAGATTTTCAAATTTTTATTTTTTTTAATCCCATTATTTATAACTTCACCCCAACAAGTGATCCATCTATCCATAATATTCCTCTACTTAAACCGATGACTAATTTGGAGTATGTTGCACTAAGATTTTTTAACTTTCAGGAATCTCACCTGACTGATCAGGTTTTTATATGTAAATGTGTGAATGCTTGCAGGAGGAACAGTCCTGGAGATCGGGAACAGGCTCTCAGAGTGATGCTCCAGGTGCTGCAGACCAGCGAACATCCCGCCCCGGACATGTTCTGCCTCTGTGGTCGGATCTACAAGGACATTTTCCTCGACTCCGACTGCAAAGACACTGTAAACAGAGATAATGCCATACAGTGGTGAGAAGAGACTCATTTTGAAAATGCTTCTCTTTTCTTCATAGGATCAATTTATACGTTTTGTTTGGTCTGCAGGTACAGAAAGGGCTTTGAACTGCAGCCCACTCTCTACTCTGGCATTAACCTGGCCGTCCTCCTCATCGTCGCTGGCCAGCAGTTTGAGAGCTCCATCGAACTGAGAAAAATAGGTGACATGAAATCCCTTTAATTTATTTCCTAGAGTCACAGAATCTGTTGATTTTTAGCATACAGGTTTATTTTAAAAGCTGTTTGTCTTTGATGGCAGTTTTTTATTTGTGTGGATGTTCAGCTGTGTTTAAAATGGTTTGTTAGACTCTTTATGTTTTTGGATGCAAAAAAAAGTCACTAACTTGACAATAAGAGGATTTTTAGTCATTTACAATGATCTGATTTTAGTTTGCTGCACAGAAATGTGGTGAATGTTATTTACCAACAGAAAGTTATTTTTGAAATAGTCAACTGCTCCAAATAGGAAACCAAGATAAAAAATAAAATAAGTAGAACAATTGTCTTTCAGTTTTTACAGTTAAATTACATTATTAGAGTAAAAATAACTTTAAGACTATCTCCACAATTAGTCATAAATATAAAGAGCAAGGACAATTTAAATTAATTTGTGTTACTTCTATTTAAATATGTTATTTTACCATTTGAAATGATAAATATGTTTTACAACTAGTTTGGCTTTAATAGCTTTAAAATTTGTGTATTTGAACTTATCATTTTCTCTAAAGCAATAAAATATATAATTAAAATATTCTTCTTATACCATTTCTACGTAAGGGCAAATTAATTGCCCTTAAGTAAGATTGTTACTTAAATATGAGTAACAATCTGGTTACTCAAATTTAAGTTTAGCGTCAAATTTGTATATTTAAAAACTTATCTTTTACTTGTTTTAGAAAACAATTTATATAATTGAAATATTTATAAAATATCTATTTTTTACCATTTCCACCTATAGGCAAATTAATTAATTTTAATTGTATAACAAACTGGTTACCCAAAGTTAGGTGAAGCACAAATTTCTCATTTAGAGATTCATATATAACTCAATCTTAATGTATTAATGTAAAAATCTTACTTGATGTTTTCTTTTGTTGAAGTGTCATTTGTTTTGATTTTCTTGTGTTTGTCAGGGTATAAAAACATTTTTAAAACAGGAGATAATTTGGGCTAAATCAAAGCTGTGTTGTAGTTGCAGTTTAGTGGTTTTATTAACTGTTTATTTTTGTTTTTAGGTGTGAGATTAAACAGCCTGCTGGGGCGTAAAGGTTCCCTGGAGAAAATGAACAACTACTGGGACGTGGGCCAGTTCTTCACCGTTAGCATGCTAGCTAGCGATATTCCCAAAGCTACTCAAGCGGCTGAGAAGTTGTTCAAACTGAAGCCGCCGCTATGGTAGAGCCTCACATTACAGTAGAAACAGTTAATCTAGTTTCCATTTTCTATATTCAGTTTCCTTGTATGCAGACATTTCTGATCGCAAGTTTGGTGAGGAGGAAAATAGTTAGGAAAATGCTAACAGTAGCAAAGTTTTTTTTAAGCTAACATCAACGGAGGGAGTTTTTGGGAAAAATTTTTTTGTGGATCTTCTACAAACTTTGGAAAAGGCTCCTTTTAAAAAGTAAAAACCCAGAAGTGGTATAGTTAAATAACTTCAACAGTTGCATAGCAGTTACTATATTTTTTATGCACGTAGTAAATAAATTCTGAAAGTAGCAAATAAAACAATGTTGACTGTTTTAGATAGAAAAAACAGCAGGAAAAGATTTCTGTCAAAAAACTCAGAAATTTTAAGATTAATCTTAGAAATGTTCTTTAAAACATCAGGGATATTTCTGGGCTCCAAAAGTTGACATTTTCTATAAAAAACCCCCAAAACAAAACAAAAAAATAACAAGGAAATTTCTGATCTCCAAAAGTTGAAAATTTGAGAGAAAAAAACTCAGAAACGTTAAAATTAATCTCAGAAATCTTTAAGGTAAAAACATGGACATTTCTGAATTAGAAAATGTTTGCCTTTTGAAACTCAAAAAATTTCCAGAAGTCAAAAACGATCAACTTTTGAAACTCACACATTTCCAAGTTACGGACAATTTAGAGAGCCCAATTAACCTGACAGTCATGTTTTTGGACTGTGGGAGGAAGCTGGAGTACCTGGAGAGAACCCACATGCACAGGGAGAACATGCAAACTCCATGCAGAAAGACCCCGGGCCGGGAATCGAACCCAGAACCTTCTTGCTGCAAGGCAACAGT
>CAEGAG010224563.1:0-28222 GCA_903067065.1 Brachyrhaphis terrabensis
TGGACTATGCGGAGAAGTCTCCTTCTCTCCCACCCTTCAGTGAAGCGTTATGCAGTCGTATGGCCCTTGGTACAAACGACTTCCTAATACCTCCACTTATAATAATAATAATAATAATAATAATAATATAGGGTATACTCAATATACATTTTAAAAATGCTTTAAGTGTATGCTAAAGTAAAGTTTGATTACTGTAATATCTCTGTTATTTTTATAAGAAACCTTTGAAGGTCTACATTAAAGATAGTCAAATAAATAGATAATAATAATTGAGGTTTTGGAAAAATATTAAAGTGTGATGTGAAGAATTTATTTGAACGTTGTCCAAAGCTTTGTACTCAGAGATGAATCAAATCGTTTCCTTGATGTTTTATTTGTGTGCTGCCTTGATCGCCACTCCTCACCAGCAGGGGGCAGCACTGCACCATCCTGTGTTGCGCAGTAGTTGTCATCCTGTCAGTTCAAAGCTAGCTCAAGGTAAAACCGGTATTGGAAGTAAATACTATGAAAAGGGGCGATTACGTTATTACGGTGTAATAATTTTTTTGTTAAATAGAAGAATTATTCAAGTACAGACATGTAATAAATCGGTTTATACTGCGTTGGTCGGCTTAGGCTTTTTATTGAACGTACCCTTAGCCACCGAGCTAATGTAGCCGCAATCGTTGAATTTATTGAAGTTTACAGACAGAATGGCAGATTCGTCGCCTCTGTCCGGGGTCAATGTTGTTTTGGTCATGGCTTATGGCAGCTTGGTGAGTCGCTTACCGTAGCTAGGGAACATTATAATAAACAGTTGCGTAATATTGTTCAACTTTAAAGCTTTGTCTGGCTTTGTGCGCAGGTGTTCGTGCTGCTGTTTATCTTTGTGAAAAGGCAAATCATGCGGTTTGCGATGAGATCCCGCCGTGGACCGCACGCACCTATTGGCCACAATGCACCGAAGGTAGCTGGGCTTTTCTCATCTTTAGGATCTGGTACCTCTAACTTTATCACTTACACATGGATCTGTTGACAGGGTTTGAGGGAAAACATCGACTCCAAACTTTCTAAGGTCCAGGAGATCTGCTTCGAACCTCGGCTCCTATCAGAGGGGGATGACCGACTCAGGAGGGGATCGCAGATGAGTCAGTCATATTTTTTTGTTTCCTTTATTACTTTGCAAGATTGTTATTTTCCCAGTTTTAATGCAACAAACCCACTCTCTCCCTCCAAGGTTGCTACAACTATCTGTACCGAATGAAAGCCCTCGATGCTATTCGCGACTCAGGTGAGTTTTAACATTTAGTTTCTGCTGGTGGTTAAGTTTAGAGCAATATTATCATCATTCTCTCTACAACCAGTGTCAGAAATCCCCTTAAATTATTTATTCATGGGGCAAGGCAGAAGTCCAAACTTATTTTCACATGAAAACCTGTAAAAAAAACAAAAAACGAGAACATTCTGTATATCAAGTCATCAATATCCAAACTAAAATACTAGTATTTCAGATCTATATCTTAACATCTCCACTCCTATTTTAAATCATTTTTCAACTATTCAACTCAACCTTATAGTTAAAGATGGCAGGTGGATAACTGAGCATATTAATCTTTGGAGGCATGTCCTTTAGAAGCATATCTCACACTACAGTCTCTTTGCCAGACATCAAAGAATGGTCAGCTGAAATAATCTCCAGATCCACATAGGTGTAAGGAATTGCTATTTCAGCTTACTAGTGGAAAAAAGTCTCAGGCACAAAGAAGACAGCAGGATTCTGATCTTAGGTCAAGTAAAATATGATCATGCAAAAAGAAAACATATTACAGTACTCAAACCCAGCTCCCTCCAGACTTCCTCCTTAAAGTAAAATCTTGAGTGGTATAGTGTCGCACAACCTTTACCTTGAGTGCATTTAATCTGGAGAGGGGGGAGAAACTATACTTGGAAATATTTATATATCTATATACTTTACAAACCACAGAAACAACATACATTTATTTTCAAACCTCAGACAGACATTTAGAATGTGACTTTAGTTAAGATCAATAAACATGATCAGTCTCATTCCTGTTCAGACTGTGTGTGTTTTGTCTGAAAGGAAAAATCACTACCACATTGTACTTCACACTTTAAAGCACAACACTAACAGAGCGCTCTTTGTTTTGTTTTGTTTTATTGTGCTGCTAATACCTTTGCACTTTTTTTTATTTAGTCAAACTTACAGAGTAGTCGTTAATTTTTTAACAGGTTCACTTCTTTAATCTTTTGGTTTTCCTGTTTAGGGATTCCTGTTCAGGAGATAAGCGGCACTCCGAGCGCATTTACTGGCCGCAGCTTCAGGAACTGGCTGGTGGAGCTGCGCAATTCCCACTCTTTGATCAAGAGCAGCCGCAGCGCACTCATCGATCGCTTGCTTGAAGGCTACGACAGCGCTCGCCATGGAACTGGGGTAGGCAAAGGACCAGTTATATTAACCCCCTATTATGCTAAAAGTGGAGGGAAGCTCGCTGACTTTCCTCTTGCTGTGTGTGTCAGGTGTTTGGCGAGGCAGAGTTTCTGGAGTACCGACAAGCTCTCGATGAACTGGTTGACGTGTAAGTGCGGCCGGGCCGGTCCAGACTTGAAAACTATTAAGTTTAGTAACAATGTTGGAACAAGTACTTTAGATCACATTATTCATGCTGACAGGGAGAGAACTGAACAGCTTCCCAACAGTGTTTAGGCCAAGTTCTGATCTCTTCACCTCACCAGATATCTGGTGAAGTTCCACCTCCATATGTGGATCTAATTTGGATACATATTCGATTGTTTTCAAAACGTCTTTAGTCTGAAAGGTCATGTTGCATTTTGTGGAACTTTTATATCATTAATGTGACACTTGCCTCATAATTCTGCTCCAGAAAAAGACAGACATGGTAAATGTCTGTCTTCAAATGATGTGATGCATTTGAAGTGCATCACATCACAATCCCATCACTCCTGGCTCTGACTACACATCTAAACAGACGCAATGAATGCTCCACAAAAAGTCGTCGCTATTAGTTGTGCTTATTTTACTCTTTTTAAAACAACAATCTGTAAGCAAAGTGCTGCTGTGACCTCAACATTTTTCTTCTGTGCATGTGGGTCGTTTTGGGAATGTAAACACTTTACCAGAAGTCTTGTTGCAGTCGGCTTCAATTAGTACTATGAATGGAAACGCAACAAAACAAGATCAAGATGGGCAAATGTAGCCTTAGAATTGCTAGAAAATCTCTTTTTTTGTTGTTGTTGTTGGATCCATTTAAGTTTAATATCACTTAGAGCTGCATAAGGACAGTTTTACCGACAGTCGTCCCTCTCTCCTCTCCTCCAGAGTGAAGGCCTACTCCAGCAGCACCAGTTTGGACCAGCAGCACCAGTCTGCAGCCAAAGACCTAACGGGCTCCCCAGTCCGTGGCACTCCCTCCACCATCCAGGTCACCTACCTGCCCTCCACGGGTCAGCGCAGCAAGAGGCCCAAACACTTTCTGGAGCTCAAAAGCTTCAAAGATAACTACAACACACTGGAGAGCACGCTGTGACACTCAGACGCTCAAAAGGAAAAAATGTGACTATGTGTTTCTAAGTTGCATTTTAAAGTTCTCAACAAAAACTGGGACTTTACCAGGCATCGCCTTTATGTGTACACACTTCAGAAATGTTTGCAAACTTCGGACCTAGTGGGTAATTAGGCCCAACCTGCTACAGATTTTATTTTAAATTATTTGACATTTCTTTTCAAAAACCTAAATGTGAATCTATATATTAGTTTTTTTTTTAAAACTTGTTTGTACAGATATGAAATATTTAATTTATAACTTATTGATGCTGCTTGGTTTGTATTTATCTGAGATGTGTTTCTATGTGATTTAAAGATGGAAAGGAATAAAAGCAATCATACATCTAATTCAGTTTCTGTTCTTCATAGAACCACTAGGTGGCAGTAAAACATTAAATTAAACCCGTAAGAAACGAAGCACCAACAGTGTTCAGGTTATCTTTTTTTTTTTTATTATTTAGGTTTAAATAAAAGTGGAGAAAAACTGCAACAAAATGTCTAACTTTGTGATAGCTATCTACAGCTTTTACAGAAATAAAACAAACATATTGACAGAAGTTGAAGAAAAATACAAAACAATGTTAAATACTCATTAAATATGACTAGCAGAAGTTAAGCCTGGACACAGAGCATGTTCAAGCAACATTTTGCAGATTAGAAAATATAGCTTAGAGAATATTTGGAGTATAAATCCAGAGTTTTATGATATTAAATGCATTTTTTCATCACAAATGACCCACTTAATGTAAGAGAAACATATTCTGACACAGTAACAAAGTCTGTACAAAGCACTGAGGAATTTAACTCTGACCTTTAAGGAAGCCGGTCACTCATAAAAATGTGCTAAAACCATCAGAATATTGACTACTTTTTAATTTAACCCAGATTAGTTTCCTATGAGTTTAGCTTCTAACTTGACCTATAAAGCTGCTTATTATTTTACACGAGACGCAGCTTGAAATTCTTTGAATTTTTTCCACTATATCCTGAAGGCTTCCCTGTCAAAGTACAAACTGCACAGACTTGTGCTCATGTGTAACATCCAAGAAATCATTTAATTGCTTTTGAGGAGTTCATCATGTTGCCCTATTTGTTTTTGACATGCAACAAATATCCTGTATGTGAAAAGCCACAAAAATTTGATCTGTTAAATACCCATCACTGCAGATCTACATATAAATATCTGTGTACATACTGTATATATTATCAGAGGATAAGTAAAACGTATTTACACATTCGTTCAAGATCATTTCCGTGGATGTTGCTCAGGATTTGATCTCTATGACTTTGATGAAAGGCAGCACTTTGTTGGTCGGGGATGTTGGAATCAAAGGTTTGCTGCAAAAAACAAAACAGTGAGCTGATGTAGGTCAGGAAAGCCTTGATGATGAGTAGCAAAGGAAACTGGGCAGCGTCTCCTCACCTGTAAACAATTTCTGGCTTGTTTTCTGTGGACAGAGCAGGAGGGTCCTGTCCTGCCAGAAAGTGGTCCATGTGGTCGTGCAGTTCCTTGTTCTGCAAGCAGAAACAAGTGAAAAGCATTTACTTTCATTCTTGTAGTATGTGCTGTTTTTTTTTAAACACCACTACCTTTTACAGAAATTCTGACTATCAGATTTTTGTAAAAACCTGTAGTTTCATTAATACATGTATCCATATAGAGCTTTGACTACTTAAGTGAGTAAAGTGACATGAATTGTATAATCTGTATGTAAATATAGGCATGAAGAGGTTTACAGCTCTTTATAAAACCATTTGTACCCCCTTTAACTCACATTCTGTCACATTAAAGTCACAATGTCAGAGTATGTTACTGGGATTTTATGCTTTACATACATCTTGGTGCAAACAATGGTTTGGGCAGCAATCAGTAGCTGTGTTTTCTTTGATCATATGATTGTGCAATTTGACATTTCGTAAATAAATTCGCTTAATGGAAACCTGTTTTTTGATAAAACATTTTGGTGGTAGTATGAGGTGTTTTTTTTGTTTTTTTGGCCCTATTGAAATTTATTTCGCAAAACTGCAATGGAAACACTTTTTTCACATCACACGAGTCACATGATCAACAACCAGATGTTGCCGCTGGCACAAACCATGAAGAAGAAGAGACAGGAAGTAGATGTAGCATGATAGCGCAGCATGGTTTTTAATGATTTATCACGTAAACAAACTTATTCATGTGTGACTTTAATTGCCTTTTTTATTTAATGGAAACACCACAATTGCAAAAATTATTATTATTTTTTAGATTAGCATAATATTGACAAAGTTTTTGCACTTTTGTAATAGAAATGCAGATTACGACATGTGGAAAGCGACATATTTAGTTAGCTTGACCCCACATTCAACTTCTCCCTAACGTCTGCTGTTTTTTATGACACTGTTTGTTGTTTTAACAAAGTAACGATGGACTATTGGCTGATTAGTGAGCTAAATTGGGGGTATCAGTGTAAAAGGGCAAAATGAGATTTGTGGTTATAACGCCACAAATTGTGAAGCAGTCAAAGACTGTTTGTAAAGAACCTTCAGAATCATTGTAATGGCTACTTTAAAAGGTGAACAAGCCATTTGGAGGGTTAGTGGTTTTCCCTTTGACCTTTGACCTACTCACCTCAGCTTCCAGGAAAGCGACCTTCTCCTCCAGATCCATGATGACCCGATCCCTCTCTTGGAGGATTGTCCGTGAGTGCTGCAGCTGTGATACGGGCCAAAACAAACAACAACTGTAATATTCAGAAAAAAGCACAAATCCCTCCTGCATCAACTCATTTCCTCATTGCTGGCGTCTTTTTCTCTGTGTGCACAATCAGTAGAGGTGGGAAGAGGAACCAAAAATTATACTCAAGAGAAGCACTACTTCAACATATTAATAGAAGTAAAAAGTAGCGGTCAAATAAATTACTCAAGTAAGAGTGGAAAAGTATTTGATAAAAAGGCAACTCAAGTGTTGAGTAAATGATCAAATTATCAATCATTTAATATTTAAAAATTACCTCATCAGATGAACCAAAATGTAAACTGATGTGGAAATTTGGGTATTTTAAGGTTAAAATGAAAATAATTGATATAGATATAATTATAAAATAACAAAAAAAAACATTTACCCAATCAATTTCTTTCAATATAAACTTTAAGAAAACTGCAGGTTTGTGTCTGGTGAAGCATACTGTAGCTTAAAACAAGTTTGTTCTTCATTCAGTAAAGTTACTCGCAGTGGGCAGAATATCAAGAAATTTCCTCAAGTAAAAGTAGTAACACTTAATAATGAAGTTAATAAAGTAAAAGTAAAAAGGACAGCATTGTAAAAATACCCCTATAAGTAATTTTTTCCCAAAAAGTCACTCAAGTAAATGTAACAGAGTAAATATAACTATTTACTATCCATCTCTGACTATCAGGCAACCTTGATGCGTGCGTAAATACCTGCTCAATCATGAGGCGGAGCTTCCGCTGATGACTCTTTATCATGTCGTCAAGGTGATGAATCTTTTCCTTCAGCAAAGCCACTTGTTTCTTGAGCTCTGTGCACCTGCAGACGACATGATAAAAACTGATTGGAAACAACAAAACAACCATCTGCAGGTTTTCTCTGTCGAATCGCTACCTGAGTTTACAGCAGAAGTTTCAACCTGGTAAAAAATAAATTCCTACCTTTCCTCGTTCTCTGCTCCGTCCCTACTGTCCTCTTTAACTTGCAGCAGCTCCGCTTCCCTCGCCTTCATATTGTCTTTGAGGAGGCCGCTCTCGATCCTCATGCTCTCCAGCAGCCTCTGCAGCTCCTCCACCTCTTGGCCCTTTTCATCCGACTGCAGCTCCACCGCCTGCAGACGCTCTGACTGCTCAGCCAGCCGGATGCGATACTCGTTCGACTCGGCCTGGAAGATGACAAACAGATGGGCATTTTAACAAGGTCAGATTTTTTTGACTGCATATACAAATAATTTTGTATTTTCATCCATCTGGAATTAAAGATGGAGCAGGTAACTTTAATAAAAAAAATTTTTTTTAACATATTTGTTAAAACTGTCACTATGCTGTGGTAGAATGGTATGAGAAATAATCTGTGAAAAAAAAGAGCTCCTCTCTGACTTCTTCTAATGCTAACTAGAAACAACCAATCAGAGCTAGGAGTCACTGTCAATCACCATCTATGTGGCGCTGCTCAGCCCTCTCCCTCTTCTGCTAGCATAGCCTGTCATTAATGCTCAGGGTAGTTAGCATAGCCACCAATGACGGTGGATAGACGGTTTTCCTGTAGCGGTAAGTTGTTTCTCTGCCATTAGCACATTGAGCAGTGAGTACATCAGGTTGATTGACAGCGATAAGATCCTACCCCTAGCTGTGATTGGTTGTTTTTGGTCGGGAGAGGAACATTTTGTAGGAAATCAATCTTTTCACAGATTATCTGTCTCATATTACACTGTCACAACATAGGGACAGTTTTAATTTTTTTATGACTTACATACTGCAGCTTTAACATCCTATATATACTTGAGTAGAAGATATTTAAGGGGTTAAACCTGACCTTAAGAAGCCATTCAGAGTCAGATCTAGCAATTCAGATGACACTAAGCATCCAAAACGAAACTAAACTCTCTGTGTTGATTTAATATCCAGTTAAATGAAGGTGGATATAATTCAATAAAAAAAAAAAAAAATCAATGAGAACGAAAGATGGAGAACAAATTGATGATCTGTCTTTCCGCACATGAGCCTGAGTCATCTCCTAATCGATCTAATCTAAGATCCACTAAAAGCTAATGGCCTGTCTTCACATCAGCTTCTCAGGCGGGATCTGATGGATCTGTTCACTTCCTGCTGATAGAGATGTTACTTTAATGTATCGCCGTCTGAAAACAACGTACAACAGATTTAAAGCTGATGGCAACCATTACTTGTGGTTTCCAATCTTCCCATAAAGTCCACGGTCGCATTTCTAAACATGGCTGCGGCTTAAGTGCAGACTCCCGGCCAGCTTTATCTCGCACTGAAGGTTTGAGAAAATAGGAAACTTTAATTTTAATTCATGTATTTGTTCGAGAAATAATCAGAAATTATTAACAGCCCTAAAAAAAAGTTAAACTCTGAAACTGCTACTAGTTACTCCAGTTACTCAACAGGCTGTTGCTAGGCAACCAAAGAGTGAGTGAGTTGCTAGGTAACCGAAAACTGAGGGCGTTAGTTGGTTCCATCAACTTCTCTGAGTTTTTGAAACACACTATTGTCAATAGGTTAGCGTTTATAGTTTTCTCTTATTTTCCAGGGACCATGGAGGGAAGTGAAACAAACAAATTTTGATTTGTTGTTTGTTTCAGCAGGATAATTAACTGGAACATTTGGCAAAACTGACTCAGAAATTATTTAGTTTAGAGGGGACCTATTATGCAAAATTCACACTACACAAGTTTTTATGCTTCCATTTGGATTTCAACTGGATCTTAAATCAGCCCAAGAGTTTATTAAAACAACCATTCGGGTTTTTGGCAATAAGTTAATGTTTTTTGGGGTTTGGAAAATGAGCAGTTTCAAGAACTGAAGGTTATATTTACACATTATATTTACACCCCAGAGAAACAAAGTCACATGTCACCAATCAATGTTATAGAAACATTTTAAGATGGGATTTTAGGAGTATGAGTTGTGCAAAAAATATTTTAGTTAAATTTTTACTTGAATTGGAGTGTTTCTTTCTAATGAGTAAACAAATTTAAAAAATATATTTTTCTAAAGAAAATTCAGTATGAGATCGTGTTGCTACAATAAAATATCAGTGTATTTTAAAACCTTTTACACATTTTCCATCTGAATTTAAATATCAGATTCTATTAGGTCACTGATATGAAACTTTTATGATATACATGAATACATTTATTAAAAGCTGCATATTTGATGCTTACTAAACCTTTTCTAAAGTATTAATTTTCCCAATCTAACTTTAGTTCAGAGCACTATTGATTAGCAAAATATTAAGGTGTTAAAAAGGGTGAATCACTAATA
Organism: Brachyrhaphis terrabensis; assembly: GCA_903067065.1. Classification (NCBI taxonomy): domain Eukaryota; kingdom Metazoa; phylum Chordata; class Actinopteri; order Cyprinodontiformes; family Poeciliidae; genus Brachyrhaphis; species Brachyrhaphis terrabensis. The sequence continues at coordinate 9,563 of CAEGAG010224563.1, forward strand.
TGAAGACAATTTTAAATAGATTTTGTGTTTATGGAGATAAACAATCTCTTAAGCATGGCGGCAAAACGACATGAAAAATAATGTATTTAATTAATGTAGATTTTTTTTTGGCTTTCCAAGTTCTCCAGTTTTTTAGATTGCAGACCCAAGAAGTAAATTAGATGAGTCAGTTTTTAGAGAAAACTGTCTCATATTAAACATGCTGCTGCTAACAAAATGATGAGTATGATGTAAAAAAACAAACAAACAACAAAATGCTGATAAGTCCATTACAAAAATGTTAGTCAAGTCTAGACAGATCTTTTACAAAAACCAATAAAGGGTGGCGCGTCGGAGAATGAGTAATGGACTCGAAGGTAATACTAATGGATAACAGTTAAAGCAGCGTGAAAGTAGCAGAGCAGTGAGTCACAGTAGGCGAGTTGAGTTACTCATTTCCTGACCTCCAGTCTGTCCCGCTCCTCCTGGTGCTGCTTCTCCATCTCCTTCAGCTGCGCGTAGAGACGCTGCGTCGCCTCTCTGAGCTTGGCGCTGTCCTCCTGATAGTCTTCGAGCTGAGAGAGTGGACGGACAAAGAGAGACACGTTCAAACCAGTCCGATTTAACAGGAAACCGCTCTGCACATTCTTTACTGTTCCCTAGTCTTATCTCATATGAGTTATTGTGCAATAACTACAAAACTTCACTATAGTCGTTAGAGGGGCAGTATTATGTAAAAATAGGCTTATTTTAATAATGTTATTCCGTCATCAAAAACACACCTGGAGTTTTGCCTTGATTCTTTCTTGCATGTTTAAGAAATCCTTTAATCTCTGTGGCCTTTAATCTCCTCTTTAGAGCTGCAGCTTGCAAGCTAGCAAGCAACAGAGGCCCAATTTCAAGGCAAAGTCTAATTTATTTCAAGTCATATTTGATACATATAGTGTTTCTGTAACAACTTAAGGTAACACAGTTACTTGATTGTGCTATAAAATGGCACTATGTGCCTAGAAAACACATAATAATGTCCCTTTAATATTGCAAAAACAAGTTAAGAATAATCAATAAAGTTGGAATACTAAAAGAAATAGTATTCAAACCAAATTAACATGAATAGTAATTTATTGGTTGGTAGTACTAAAAGTTAATTTTCTACCCACTTCATTGAATGTACAAATACTCTGCTGTTCTTCTTTTGCTTACTTTTGTTTTAAATGCATTTTCTTATTACAATCTATAAAATAATAAACAATGCACAATATATTCAGTAAAGTCAAACCCAAGCCTGAGAGGGTGAGATAAAACAGGTCTAGACTTAGGAAACAGCAGCTTTTAAACAGTCTAAATAAAATCTTTTATCTTTAAACGTTCGCTTTAGTGAGCAGAATAATTACACTTTCCACTTTGCTCCCTGCACAGTTATATAATCTGTCTACTTAGAGAAGGAGGACAGTGCAAACTGACCCGGGTTTACCTGCCATCAACCCACATGCCCACAGTCCTGGAGATAATGGTGTGGGTTTACAGCAGCTCTTATAAAGTGCTGACTCCAGCACAATGCATGGGAAAGGCAGCAGTGGGAGCCGTTCAGAGGAGCTAAAACTTTTCTTTACACATGATGCATTTAAATCTGCAACTGAAAGTGATTCGTGCCACATTTACTTGTTTATATATATTAGTATATAAAAAGCAACAAAGTCGACAGATGCATTAAATCATTGAAGTAAGATGAGCTGACCTGAATGTCAAGTGAGACGTTGTTGTTGTTGTTGTTGTTGGTGATTGGTGGTTGACTGTTGGGCTTGTTGACTCTGAAGTCATTTTCTGGAACCTAAAAACAGAAACAGAGTGACCAGGTTGAAAAGGTTGTTGTCTATTTCTTATTTATTTATTTACGTGAAAAGAAAATTGAAGTTTTTGGTTTTGCTTTATTATGCCGCCAGTGAAAGCTTTTAATTTACTGACACAGTAAAATGAAAAAAGTTTTATTTAGGCATGTTGCTGCAGCAAGTTTTGGCATAAGCCCCAACAAAAAAAAAAAAAATAAGTGAAACAACTTTGCAGTCAGTTTTGCCTCTGGAAAATTAAGAGACAGTAGAAACTTGCAGCAGTGACAGTATCTCCAGTGGCCGTTGCTGCGGCTAATGCTAATTATAAAGGCCAAAGCACACAGCTTAGATTGGCAAATAAAAGTGAAGTTTTCACAAGTTATGGAGTTTCAAATGCCATGCAAAAGATAAAAGTGTCTTAACTGGTTATTCAATAAGCTGTTGCATGTAAAATGAGGTGCTGAGCTTCAGCATTAATGTATCAAATAAATAATGTTTTTTTATTAAACAGATTAACAAAGATGAAGGGTGTAATCATACACAATTAAACCCAAAAGTAACAAATACACTTGTCAAAATCAGATTTAAAATTGTTTTCAGATGATCAAGAAGATCAATGTAAAAAGTATCAATTTTGAAAACAATTTCTTTTTTTTTTCTTTTTTTTAAATTTTTACCAAAAAAGGGAAGGTCAAAAATGATTATAAATAATCAAACATTTCTACCAGTCATTGACCAGTTTTCTGCATATTTTCACTGGTATTTTTGATATTTATATTTGGCGAGGAGCTCAAAGTCTGAGGTTGGAAAGTCTTCTTGCCATCACCCTAATCTGTGGCTCCCTCCACAGATTCTCTGTCAGTAACAATATTAGAATTACTTCCAGTCAGAAGATGCATCTTAGTCTAAATCTGTTAAGAGGAAGAGTAATTTTGGGCTTAATTTCATCTTTCTCTTTTTTCCAGCATTTGCTCCTCCATTTTCCAACATAACCAGGCGCCCGTGGTCTCATCTGCAATTAGTTACGGCCCTGTTAAACTGTCAGTGGTTTTAGTTAATCTAATAAGTCTGACATAAAATCATGCAAGAGAAAGACTGTGAAAATACTGGGATTTCTAACTACAGCAGATGATATCACGAAAGGATTCCAGGAATCTGGAAAATTTGTGGATGAACAAAGATGAGGCTGAAAATCAAAACTTAATGGTTGGGGTCTGCAGGCCCACAAGCAGCAGTGAGCTGTAAACAGACATAATTCTCCAGTGAACAACATAGACTGGGGACATTTCTGTGGGAAATGCAAAAAACATTCTCCTACGCAAAGAAAAACAAAATATAAACCAGATGCAGCTCCTGAATGTTTGCTGCTACTTTCTGCTCTGGACTAATTATGCAAGACGGACGGATTAGAAATCACTTTGTGTGTCTTTGCATTACAGAAGGAAAAAGGAAATTTCCACAGGTATAATAGGGAACAACATGTTCATAGCACAGATACGTGGAGCCTCTGTAAAGTCTTACAAAACCAAACCACTCTGCACATATAACAGCAGCAGAAAATGAGTCCAGATGCTTTGCTGCTCTGCCTGCAGCTCATCTGGAAGGATTTTTAACACATTGTGCAATGAGGACAAACAAATAACTATGCTGGAAAGAGCTGTGCAAAGTTAATATTAAATTAAGTTAAAAACAGAAATATTTAGAGCTACAAAAGCAAAGTTGATCATGTTTACACAATGTGCAGAGTTTAATAGCACAAAGGTTACCAGCCCAGCTTATAAAACTAAACAAAAAAATATATTTGACTTTTGTTTCTCAGATTTCTTGTTTTGTGTAAACTTCAGTGTTGGAGAATCTTAAATTTAAGAGACAGATGGCACATTTTTCAATATAAAAGTGGAAATTTAGTGTAATAAAACTAAAATATTCTCTGATATTGCACATTATCTAGATGATAAATAGCAGATTAGATTATTAATTCAAAATGCTTTGCAACGTTTAGATGTCTCCTGGTTTACTCAGCTTCTTATTGAGGTTTTTATAGCCTGAATTGTTGTCATATATAAAGTGTTCAGGCACAATTTTGAGAAAAACCACATAAGTTCCAACATTAAAATAATAATAAAAAAATAAATGCAAATAAATCTCAGATTTTAAAGTAATAAATTTGGAGAGGAAAACAAAGACCAGATTACCAGGATTTAAGTCTTAAACGTAAAAAAAAAAGTATTTTAAAAAGTCCTGAACTTGTAGTTTATGTTAATAGTTTGCTTTCATACTTTAGAGTTTCCAACGTCTAAAGAAAAAGTAATAAATTTGTAGAAAAAAATAAAGCCAAAACTATCAGGAGTCAAGTCTTAAACTTGTAAAAAAAAAAAAAAAAAAAAAAAAATCACCTTAAAAACTTGAATGTTTATTGAGATTGTGAGTCCTAAACTTGTGGTTTATTTTAACATTTTCCTTTCATATTTTAGACTCTCCAACATCAAAGAACATCCATGTTTTAATGATAAAGATAAAAATAAAAAAATTAGAATATTGTCTTTACATTTCATCACTTTCCACTGTTGATTTGGTTGCAAATTCTTGTTCATTTTTTAATTAATTCCTTATGCATTTCTTGCCTTTACATGTTCACATCTCTGCATAAATATTTTCAGTTTCCCCCCAAATTAAGCATCGAATTCACTTGCTAGACATACAGATGCACAGATATAAAACAGTTGATCCTTCAGTAAGAAAAAAAATAAGACACTGAGTAAAACACAAACTGTTGGCTGATTCAGTACGACATTTTTTAAGAGTTAAAAGAAGGAATCTACCTTGTTGAAGTTGCTGTTTTGTCTGGCAGCCATCTGCTGTCTCAGAGTCTTCAGGCAGTACCGCACCTACAAAAAATCAAAACAAATATTGCTTTAAAAATATGTTCACTATGCACAGAAACCATAAAGGCTTTCCTTTGAGCTCTGCACAAGTAATTAAATGTTTTAAGCCCCAGCAGCTGAGCTCTGACCTCCTGAATCTGAGACACTTCGTCCGTCAGCATCCTGACACTCTGCACCGCCTCTGACCGAGCTCCGAGGTGGACCTTGAAACACGAAACACAACTATGAAACACACACTGGAAAAGCTCAACGCCACTTTAGTTCCACTGAACCAGAACACATACTTTAATGACTTCTACCTTTTCTTCTGCGGGAGTGATGAGCGCAGCTCTTTGTTTCTGCTCGCTGGGTTTCTGAGGCAGCACAACGGCTACGCTGCTCTCCTACACTCCATGGTGGGGAAAAAGAAGAAGAAAAAAAAAAAGAGGTAAATTATCCCTCTGATCTCTGCCTCCGTCGTCTCAGTAAACAATCCTATGTTTTCAGCTCTGAGTTTGTACCTTGCTGCTGTGCCGCTCTGAGATGTATCCTACTTGATCCTGATCCTGTAAGGGAAGTCTGAGCGTCCTGCGGAGATCCTAGAATGAAAGATGAGACGATAAGAGGAGGTGGATGACTAAGTGGAGCGTTGGGAGAGGGGCAAAAGATTGATGAAGGGAAAGAAGAGGAGCTCAAAATGAAAGTGGAAGGCAGAGCAGAGAGAGAGGGGGCGGTTTTTAAGTCATAAAACTTCCCCATCACTGAAGTTCCTCTGTGCAAGTCCTACAATCACACTGGAAATCTTAGCAACCCACAGTGAGGAGACTTTTCCACTCAGGGTTTGTGGTCAGCTAGCTGGAGAAAATCTAACCAGTCCAGTGCAGCCGGGGCTAAAAATACAAAACGCTCTAAAACCCCCAGCTTAGTCACTCTCCACTCTGCTTTGTCTCCTTGGCAACAACAATAATAACAATAAAAATGTTTGCCGTGCAACGCTTCATTTGAAGTGTTTGTGAAAAATACTAGTAGCAGCATTTTCAGTGAACAGACAGGAAATTCTTGATCAGTCTATGTTGAGGCCTGTGGATATGGACTATGAGTCGATTTTACTCATATAGCAAAGCTCACAGGTTAACAAAAAATATTTTAAACAGAAGTCTTGAAAATTTTAAATCATCGTTAATGTAACAGTTTGTTACTTTTTTGGTTTGTACCAAAGATGGAATGACAAAAAACAAACAAACAAATGAAAAAGTGTTCTTTTGGTTTCAAGGTAATCTGACTCTTCCCTCTCCTGCTGGGAAAACCCCCTCATCTCCACAGCATGATGCTGCCACCACCATGCCATGTGACAATTTCTGCCAACTACTCATCAATTCTTACTCAAACTTTCATGCCCATTTTGCAAACTACAGATTTAGTTTAGATTAAAAATACTTATTCTTGTTTTAATCATAGTTTAGAGCAGGAAAAGCAAAGCTTAGTCCATGAGAGTTAATATCCTGCAACCTTTAGATGAATCCCATCTCCAACACACTTGAATCAAATAAATGGTTTATTAGCAGAGCTGCCTGCTGTTTAAACTTCCTGTTTAAGGAAGTGATTTTGGTTTGATTAGAGGTCTAAATCAGTCTACATTTCTAGGATCAGTGAAGAAGTGGAGAACAACAAAAATAAGTGGAAACAGGGTGCAACGTTTTGAATATTTGTCTGCAAGAGCAATCTGCATAAAGACAGGCAGCACACACTGCATATTGAGCTTAAAAGAAAGGAAAGTAGAAGACCAAAAAGTGTTGATCCGACTGTGTTTTATTTATTAGACGTTTGAGTAATATATCAAGGTAAATTCCCTGAAATAAAAACAGTCAGTCAGATACAGGACTGAAAAATACTTTTGCACTGAGTGTAAATATTTTATAATATTGCAAAAATATGTTTTTCCAAACAGTCCTAATTATGTTTTTTTTTTATTAATAAAAAGTTTTATTCTTATTTGTATCATTTTTAAATTGTAATCCACATCTTTGCCATTTTATACATTTAGTCTCTTTCTCTAAATCTCTTAGCTGTAAACTGTAATTAGTTGAGGACAGATTTGCTTTTTTTAGTATCGACCACTGAATTTACACCAGAAGAAATATTTGCCGTTTCCTCATTCATTTCAGTGGAAGTATTTTTGTTGTTGTTCCTTTATGCAGAAATTTTCCTTCATCTTTTATAGGCGATACTGTAGAGACGTCATTCCACAATCAAAGTCACTTTGTCATATTTTTCTTTCTGAGCATCGTGAAGGAATTTGATGCTTATCTCATTTTACAAAGGAAAGGTGTAGTAAAGTGAAGTAATGAGAGGACATAGAAATGTGCATGTAAGAGCTTCATTCACTGAGGCTGTAACAGATACATTATTAAAATAATCAGCTTTTTGTTGCATGAAGTGAATAGTTTAAAGAACTTATCTTAGCTAAAAAAAATAATGATGATGTCAGTTAAAATCCTTAAATTATATTTCAGGAATTCAGCCAAATAAATGAGAGCAGACTATTTATTTATTTATTTGTAATCCACAGCTTCACCATTTCATACATTTGTTGTGTCTCATTCTTTAGCTACAAACTGTAAATCACTTGACAGATTTGTTTTCCAGTTGAGTGAGTTTGTGTGCGAGAAGGCATATATTTGCCGTTTCCTCATTCATTTAATTTGAAGTACTATCTTTGTTGTTCCTTTGTATTAGCATAAAATGTACAAATTCTTGCTTTTATTTTGTCAGAATTTTTTTTGTTGATTTTTGACCATTGCATGTTCTGAGATTCAACATGTTGCATAAATCAACTGACCATCATGCGTCTGCTGTTGGTTATGCAAACGGACGACATGAATCCTCACCAGCATGCTTTTCACAGTCACTCTTATGGAATTTACTGTCTCGCAGCCGTAAAACGCTTCCAGGTCTAATGCAAAAATTATTCGTCACACACAGTTCAGAAGTATACTAATCAAGGTCGCACAGTGAACCTCTTTGTAAAAAGATCTTACGAAAGTATCACAGCCTTGTTTTGATATTAATCCTAAACGGCATCTACATGGAGAGTTAAGAGCCGTAAAACAGCAAAATCACTTAATACGGACTGCTACAAATGTTTTTTTTAAAACTAGTAACACCACATGTCACAAATATTTAGACACTCCTTTCTTGGGAATAACCACAAACTGTATCGTGCTTCCTACTTACAAAGACGTGCCATCAGGAAACTTGTTTGTGTTCTTTCATCATGCCATTTAAGCCAAAACAGAAAATACCAAGTAAAAATGATTTGGATCTTCCTGTTAAACGCTTTGACACGTTTGGCTTTTCAGCAGAACAGCCTACTGCTTCAGATTGTTAGGATAAAGTTCACTACACATTTACTGGCTCATCTTAAAAAACCACCACTGGATGAAACACAGGCATGTTTGTCCAAGTCATTCTTCAAAACAGGAAAGAGAGGAGAACACACAGTTCATCTAAGGCAGATGTATACAGACTAGGGGTGTGCATAAATAATATTATCATTTATTGTGACAAATTTCTTATGATAATTTTAATTTATTGTTGTTCCAATAAATTCCAATAAATGCCATTTAAAACCTAACAAAATTATGCGGATTGTTAGTTTTGATTTAGTGACATAAATCATATGACTGGTGTCGTAAGAGAAGAATCATTTTCTAAGAATAGTATTTGCTTTGTCATGAGTACTAGTTGGTAAGTGAATGTGTGAAAATTTGTTCTTAAGTAGGGTGGAGGATCTGTGATGCTGTGGGCTGGTTTCTCTTTTAAATACCCTGAAAATCGCGTTTGAGTGGATGACGTCAGAAATACTAAAATACCAGAAGATTTTAAATAAGAATCCGGTGGATTATCAGGAGAATGATTCAAAATATGCAATTAAATCAAGACAGGATGGTTAATAAACACTTTTTAATGTCTATATCAGCTCAAAACTTGAAACTTAATAAAAAAACAAGGAGGAGAGCTGAAGAGAAAACTCACGTCTCTGCCGCCATAATGACAAAAGTATAAAACAGCAGTTATAATTTCTTCACATGGGATTTTTTTGCATGCAGTTTATTTTTTCGTTTTGAGATTAAACTACTGCAATTAAAGATGGCTGCACTTAAAGGATTTTCTCACAGCTTTACCACGAGCGCCACCAAATGCTCTAAATCACACAAGCAGAGCTGCACGGCTTAAAAGAACAAAGAGCAAAACATGAGAACATCTTGTTTTCTACGTCAGCAGCCTGTTCTTTGATTTGCACTGTAATCACAAACTAAACGGCTTGGCTTGAACGCCAGGTGTTTGTAGGTATTTGTGTATAATTACATTCCTGAAAACCATCAGCTCCGAGGCGCTGACAGGCGGGGCGAGATTCATTCCTGATCTAAAGAAGCGGCAGCTAAAAAGCCTTGACAGCTTCTCAGTCCTAAAGGCAGAAATGATCCAGGGACAGACACACCCTGAGAGGTGATTAGAGTGCAAAGAAGTAAGTAATCTAATATTAACCTTCTGTGGCATGTAGTGAAAGGTGTCTCAAGAGCTAAACATGTTAACTAAACACCCTCACTGGTGTACCCATATATTCCCAATTTTAATGTAGAAATGAGTAAATTACTGGTATGTTTTAATGCTAGCATGCGTCTACATTAAGGTGCAGACGGATGAAGGCTGAAAACTGAAAGACAAGAGCACAACAAAAGAGCCACAGACGGAAGAATGAAGAGCATCAACATTATACCATCAGCGAGAATAAAGACACTGAATTTCAGAACAAACCTTAATTAGTTTCTCCAGGATTACTGTCAGAAATATTTACAGACATCCACCCATGTGCAGAGAACATCGTCTAAAGTTACATAACAAATGTCTCAAACTTGAAATTCACACGTAGAGCTGTAAAAGGTTGCTCAATTTCAATTTCAACAATGGCAGGGCCTTGCAGAAGTATTCATACTTCTTTAAACCTTTTCATAATTTGTCACAAATTTACTAAAATTTTATGCAACAAACACAAATCAGAAACAATAAATATGGAAAATTTACATGCAAAATGATCTGTGCTGCAGAAAACTAAAATTAACCTGAACATAGCATCCCCATAGTGACATAAGGTGGTGGCAGCATCATGTTGTGGTGACAAACTCTTCATACAACTAGTGATACTCATTGACTTTATATACAAATACAGATAAGTTCATACATAGTTTTTCTTCAAATAATAAAAGAAGAAAACATTTTTCTTACCATCATACTGCTGAATCGTGTTAAAACATAATTAAAAGCTTTTAACAACAAAATTCCCCAGTTAAGGTAAAAATAGAAAATAAGCTTCTATTTCGGATATTATGCATTTGTAGAGAGGTCAGTGCCTCACCGCATGTCACTACATTTATTTACTGTACAGTATGTTGGTCCATCGCATAAAAAATAATAAAATAAATTTGAGTTTGCTGTTGTAACATGACAAAAGCTCAAAGGGTATTAATACGTTAGAAAAACACCACATCTAATGACCTGCAGCTCTGTTTGTATAGCACAACATAGCAGAATACGCTAAGAAAAATGTTCCTTACATGTGGCTACAGCTAAATACTTCCTTTGATCTCTAAACGCGTCTTCTCTCTGCTTGATGGGCAAGTGCAGACTCAGATCTCTTAAATAAACATAATATGTTCCAAGGTTTTAAGTATCTGTTCTGGGCATAAATATGGAAATGCACATCTGCTTTGACCTTCTGGGCTTGCCCATGCAGCTCCGGGAACATTTCATTTCCATATCTGCGGTTCTCTCAGCCTGTAAAAAGGCAGAACAAAGCTCAGATCCACTCAGGCCACCTCCTACATGACGGTGCAGGTTTCCACAAAATCATTTCTCAGGGCGAGATTGAACCTTCAGGTTAATTAAAGAAAATAGCTTTGCTGATAACATCAACCCCATTGGTTCAAGTATTTTTCACAACAATGATTGATTTTTCCGTTTAAGCTTCAGAACAAAATGATTTAATGAATGTATAACAAAATGTTGCAACAGTTTATGCAGCAATTCAAAAAGTATCTTGCAATCTGTTTCCCAATAGAATCCAATTCAATTGATGAAATATTTGTTATTTTTGGAATATTATATAAAGGCAGTGTCTTAAGGACTAAAAAGGAGGCTATAAAAAATACACAGCAAAAACACAAAATCTTGCCAAGTAATTTTGGTCTAGTTTCTAGAAAAAATATATTGGTAGACTTGAAATAAGATAAAACTAACTTATGTATAATTTTTAACAAGATATAGGAGGTTGTTTTAATACAGTAATTTCTTACAATTGCAGAAAAAAAATACTTAATTCTATTGGCAGATTATTTCACTTATAACAAGAAATTTTTTCTATGTTACAAGTGAAATAATCTGCCAATGGAACAAGTACTTTTTCTGCGATTTTAAGGAATTATTGACTTAAAACAAGCTCTTCCATCTTGCTAAAATGTTACTTATGAGTTAGTAATTTTTACTAACTCACAGTTAGAATGTCTTATTTTAAGTGTGGTAGGATACCAAAGTATTTTGGTAAGACCAAATTTTCTTGGCTAAATTTTGTGTTTTTGCAGTGTATAAATGGTAATATATCGACCGTTTGTAACTACGTCACTTAATCATTCGAAGCGCCACGATGGGCGTCGGAAGTGAGGATTGGGAGAATTGAACAGAGCAACTGTTCAATACTCCAACTGGCGAGTTGTTTCTGCCAGTTAACTGACGGTTTCTACTTCTTTGAGTTTTGTATATATTATATATAAAGACATATAAGTGAGCTCACTGGCTTGGACTGTGAGGAAGGTGTGTTTGTCATGTGACTGCGTGCATGTTTGTACACACGGGGGGCCGTGTTTGTGTACTGTGCTTCGTTTTTTCGCCTAGCACAGGAGTTTTTCATTATCCAACGCTTGTACAGTTACCGTTCCCACGAGTTTAAAACGACGCTGCGTGAGGTCCGTTCTTTAGAAAAATGTTGAATACTTTTTCCCAAGACTCGCACCCGAGCCGCTTTTTGTTTTTTTTAAGTGTTTTATTTAGTTTTCCCGAGGCCCCCGCCCTCCACAGCCTCCTCTCCGCTTCACCTCCTGACGTTGTAAGGAAACCTGCACCATTGAGTACTGATGGACAGAGTTGTGCTATGGCTTTTCTTTTTGTCAGTGGTTTATTTTTTTCTTCTTTTTGTACTGTGCGTTTTAAAACAAAAGATTTAAATGGATAAAATTGTCTTGTACATATATAAAGAAAAACACAAGTACTGTAGTCCTTGTTTGTCAATGGCTTTCTTTTTTGTTTTTCTCAAATTCTCGCGGACTTGTTAGCTTCTTTTGTTCCATTTTTTTATTTTGTAAAAATATATAAATATTAAGTAAATAAACAAAGACATTTTCATCATTTTGGATGTTAATGTCTTTTAATAAACAGATTTTTGTGATGTGTGAATGTAACTTTTTTTCTAGCAACTGAAACTCTTATAGCTTTGATCCACATCAGTGTCAATAAATTAGAAAGTCACGGATCTTTCTCACTCTGGAGAATTACAAAATTTAAGTACTTTTCATATCTAGCTAAAATAGTCGAATGTTTGTATTTTCAGACTTTATTGATTGATCTAATTGAACAAAACTGATCAATGTGTTTCCTTCAGACCGACCTAAAAGGACTGGAAACATTCAATTAGTCTTTAGAAAATAATAATCATGCTATTGCAGGAGTAGTTACCACGCTCAGTCAGCCTTGTTTACTTGCAGCTCTGACCTGCGTGATCACGTGATCTAGTGACGTCAATGTAGTGATGTTAACCATGGAGAATGCTTCATTATTTTAATTTGACCAAATTCACATCTTGGTATGAAGATGACAAGATCTGCTAAAAACAACTTTTGAACTGAAGTTTTTCCTTTTTTTTTTATTTTATTTTATATGTCAGAAGGCCTGCTTGTGCCCCTCAGCAATAATATTTAGCTAAATATAATTTATCAAAATAAACTAGTCTGGCTGCCCTCAGTCTAATAATAACTCTCAGTTTCTGCCTCCATGTTGTTCAGGTGAGGAGGAGGGTGGATCTGCTCTCTAACTGTCAAATTATGGGTAAGAATATTTTTTCATACACTGGTTTGTAAATAAAAACGTAGGTCTGATGTTAGAAAAACTGTAAACTCCAGTAAAAGGATTAGTGCACAGATCTACAGCTTTTCATTTTAAACGGGTAGGATAATCAGATGAAGGAATATCCTACCCGTTAAATGAAAAGCTAACGCATTTGTTTGCACTAATCCTTTTATAAGAATATCCTACCTTTTTAAAAGTATTTAATGTAGGAGCAATTTATCTTTTCCTGCTTGTCGCCACCTGGGGGCGTATTTCAGTTTGAGTACTGAGCCTGTCTAAAAGGGGGTTGGGTTATTTAATAAAAGAGTGTTATTAAACTCTAATATTTTAAAATATAGGGACCGGGTCATAAAGCCAGGTATAAATTAAATCAATTAAATAAAGCTTACCTTAATCTTCGACGGAATAAAACAGACGAAACGAAATTTCCACAGGTAGAATGAATTGATAAGAAATCTGCTGAGTAAGCAGTATGTGACGTAGCATCGATGTGCGCATGCGCATTACACAAGGTAGGACGGATTCCTCCCACACACGCAACAGACTTATTGTGGGTTTGATGTGAAACAGTGACGCCATTCGTCCTGTTTGTGACGTCACTGGTGACTGTCTCTGTATTCCCAGATCTCACAGAGAGATTCATTTGCAGATTTAGGAGCGACCCGTTAGGAGCGATAATGGCAAAAAAACCCACTTTCTAGCTAAAACCGGACTGAGCGTACTTGCAGAAATTGATTTCTTGACAGGAAAAATAAAAGCTTTGGAGAAGAACCAGGGAAAGCTCGAGAGAGAAAATACACGGCTGAAAAACACTATTAAAAACTTGAGGAGAGAACTGGAGCACCTCACTGGCAAAGACACAAGGAGTTTGCAGGCAGAAAAAGAGAGGCTTACCAACCAAAATGATCAATACAACACACTTATCAAGAAACTCGATTTTAATTTGGAAGAATCAAGATCAAAAATCAAACAACTGACAAGTGATAACAGCGCAATGATCAGACTAAACGTGATCCTGGAGCGGATGCAAAATACGACGATCAAAAATACAGAGGCCACACTGAGAGACACCTCAGAAGAGCTTAAACAGCTGGAGTCGTACAACGAGCAGCTCCAGAGTGACATTTTTCATCTAAACAACAAACTCCAGAGGATGAATAACAGGGTGGCATTAAAATAAAGTCCCCCAAGTGAAGAGACCCCAGACAACAGGTCAGAAGAAAACTCAAGACCAAATATGTTACGAAGAGTTGGGCATATATTGGTCGAGCTGTATCACTCTGGCACATATTGGCTGCCATCCTGGATATTTTAAATTCTTGACAGGATCTTAGGGGGTCGCCAGCAGCAGGAGCCTTGGGGGACGCTGGTGGCAGAGGGTCTGGAGTTGCCCGCAGTGAGAGGCGTCGGGCAGGAGTGGGCATACTTGTTGCTCCCCATCTCGGCGCCTGTACGTTGGGGTTTACCCTGGTGAACGAGAGGGTAGCCTCCCTCCGCCTACGGGTGGGGGGACGGGTCCTGACTGTTGTTCATGCTTATGGGCCAAAAGACAGCTCAGATTACCTACCCTTCTTGGAGTCCTTAGAGGGGGAACTGGAGAGCGCCCCTCCTGGGGACTCCCTCATTCTGCTGGGGGACTTCAACTCTCACGTGGGCAATGACAGTGAGACCTGGAGGGGTTGGGAGGAACGCTCCCTCCGATCTGAACTCGAGTGGTGTTCTGTTGCTGGACTTCTGTGCTCTTCACGGATTGTCCATAACAGACACCATGTTCAGGCATAAGGGTGTCCATGTGTGTATTTGGCACCAGGACACCCTAGTCCGCAGTTCGATGATCGACATTGTCATCGTTTCATCGGATCTGCGGCCGTATGTCTTGGACACTCGGGTGAAGAGAGGAGCGGAGCTGTCCACTGACCACTACCTGGTGGTGAGTTGGCTCCGGTGGTGGGGGAGGATGCCGGTCAGACCTGGCAGGCCCAAACGTGTCGTGAGGGTCTGCTGGGAATGACTGGCGGAATCCCCTGTGAGACGGAGCTTTAACTCCCATCTCCGGCAGAACTTTGAACACATTCCGAGGGAGGTGGTCCACTCGAACATTGAGCCTGAGTGGACCATGTTCCACGCCTCCATTGTCGAGGTGGCTGACGGGAGCTGTGGCCGCAAGGTTGTCGGTGCCTGTGGCGGCGGCAATCCTCAAACCCATTGGTGGACACCCTCGGTGAGGGATGCTGTCAGGCTGAAGAAGGAGTCCTATCGGCCTTTTTGGCCTGTGGGACTCCGGAAGCAGCTGATGGGTACCGGCAGGCGAAGCGGCATGTGGCTCAGGTGGCCGCTGAGGCAAAAACTCGGGTGTGGGAGGAGTTCGGAGAGGCCATGGAGAAAGACTTCCGCACGGCTTCGAGGCGATTCTGGTCCACCATCCGGCGTCTCAGGAGGGGGAAGCAGTGTAGCACCAACACTATTTACAGTGGGGGTGGTGTCCTGGTGACATCGACTCGGGACGTTGCCTTAAAAACGTAAAAAAGACGATATGCTAACCAGTTTTTTCCGTACATGATAGGCTACATGATGATGGGGCATTGTTTCCATGGTTACGGATGACTAGACGCATCTTCGCCTTAGTGCAGCATTTGATATCTTTCTAATCATACTTACTTATAAATTATGAACGTTAATCTTCTTACCTTGTATATAGAGTTCGCTAAAAATCCACGACTACACCGGGGGCTGACAGTCATTATTATTGACAGCTGCTATCTTTCCTCATTAAAAGTTACACAATAAAATGACAAGTTTGGTTTGTATTCTTGTCTGTTTGTGCAGCTGACCACGCAGCATCCTGTGACCATTTTTAAATGCGAAATCAACTAAATAAGAGCGATATTAGGCTACCAGACGTGCGGTTTTTGATGGGTTTTACAGGAGCACTTATGGTGTTTTGACATCCATCATGGCGGAGCGGGCCAAGCTTCGACGAGAGTTACGTCACATGAAAAGGGTCAATAGAAGGATTACATCTTCAGTCAGAATGTTCTTCTGTTTACTTTTGTAATTTCTGAAATATTTCCATGGAATAAATTGTGTTTTTGGGTATATATGGTACTCAATACAACATGTTTCTGTAAAATTTCCTTCAGTGATATATTTAAAAGATACAGAGGAACTTAGAAAGCAACAAAGAATAAAATAATCTGGGTTAGCCTTTCAGCTGGGTGGTAATGAGCCCTGAGGGTGAGTCTGTTCTCATTCACTGCTGTCCTGCTTTCAGCATTCCAGACAAAAGAGCAGGAGGATGGATCAGTGCTTCAGCTGCTTTACAGATTCCAACTTGTTTTTCCACTCCCCCTTAGTGATTTTTGCAATTAGGAATACCTCTCTGAATTGGGAACACTTGGTGTAAATGTACATAAAACTTGTTTTCTTCATCAGCTCATCTGCATTCACAAGAACAACCCTCTTTCTAGGAACAAATGAAAGTGCCTTTCTTCAACCAAGACTCTCACTGCAATCTGTAAACCTGTCCAATAAAATGTATAATTGCCAAAAGGAAAACCATTTTGACAAAATTTCACATAAAACTGAAAAAAAAGAGATAATTTCCCGTTTTAAAATTTGCATCTAATTGTAATGGATTCCGTTATGGGAGAAACAGAACTGCCAGGCAGCTGGCTGAAAGAAGGCAACTACATGTTTCCCTTGAGTCACAAGAAAGACAAATTCTGAAGTCTAGAAATATTTATTGATCATGAAAAATGGCCAATGAACCCCCCTGAAAAAAATAAAAAATTTGGACAGGAAAGACGGCGGTTGCAGTTGAAAAGTGGACAGACGTCCATATGAATTTGTCTATTGATGTTTGAAAGATGGTTGGGGTTAGTCAAGCTTGGCTTTTAAAGTCTTTGTTTGTCTGTCTGGACAGACCATGAGATAAAAAGTCAAGTTTTCTACATATTTTATATAAGTATAAATAACAATCAGCATTTTCCAAATTCAAGTAGTTTAAACTAAAGAAATATTTGCACCTTTTATTCCTAATTACCATTTTTTTCAATTAAGGAAACGACAAAAAAATCAATATTTCACAATAGTTATTAATATTGTTTGAGACTAATGATCAGCCCATCCTGACTGAGTTTTATAGATTTATAACAAACATCCGACATTCCTTAATGTCTGTATCATTAGATAATACAAACATCTGCTCCCTTTATCCAGTCCCACGTTATTAGACTACTGTTCTCCATTACAGCTGCTCATCATTTAGGAGATGACCTCACTTTAAAGATCGACACGCTATACAAGGAGTCATCCACACAAAGCATCAATCAATGCACAGGACCAATAATTTGCAGCGACAGACAGTAGCATCACCAGTAGAGTTCACAGACGTCTGCAAGGTTCATTTATCTCCAGCTACATCTGAAACACTGGTTTTATGACTGAGCAACATGACTACACATGTTACAAATGGGTGGAGAAGTCACACAGCACTTGAAACAACTTTATATCAAATATTTTTTGCCCAACATGTAAAACGGCTCATCGGACAAAAAATTTTTATACAAATTATTTTTACGTTTTAGATTCATAAAATTCAAGATAAATCTATAAAAAAAAAACCCAACAAAACATTGAAATTTTAAAAAGCAAAAAAAGTAAAAAATTGTTCATCTCCCTCCACAGGCATAAAAAAACCACCATAAAATGAGCCACTATCATATCTACCTGAGCAGACGAAGCAATCTGAGACTCTTCCCAGGCAGATGTTGTCCGGACCGACTGCGTCTATGTTGTGACTAAACTTGTGGGAAGTCACGGTTGTCTTGCCTTACAAGGCTGGGTGAGGCACTGCCAAGCCCAACCCTGTCTCTCCAGTCGGGGAGCTACAGTGCCAGTCGATGCTAGCCTCCCCTGCAGGACTCTGATGACACATGCACAACGGAAAGAACGGGGAGAGACGTTCCCACTGCCTGGATCATAAACAGCCATGGACAGTTTATATTAAACCCAGGAATATTTTAATAGTCCTGTATAGTTTAAAGGTGACCTACTATGCAACCTTGAAGAAGTTTGGATAACTATTTGCTGTAGAAAGTATGCTTATTAAATTTTTTTTGCACATAATTGTTCTTACAGTTCTGCCTATTTGAGATGCTTTAGGGTCTCTTATTAAAATCAAATAAACTGCTGATCACACAACTCAACATTTACACTCACACGTGAAAATAACTGCAAATGGCTGCGCAATTATATAGTCATACATCTCATACAACCAACAAGATTACGGCAAGTGGTTTCTGGATGGTAAGTCAAAAACAAAACACTCGTTGCCATTGTACAGCACATACCTTGGTAAAACCAGCTGACCAATGCTACATTCACACTGGAGCGTGAAGTGACCCAATTCCAAATTTTTGTCAAATCATATTTTTTCACACTTACAAATAAATGCGATTTGTATGTGATCTCCAGTGTGAACTCTAAACGAACTGAAAGTGTCCCACATGCGCAGCAGACAACAATGTCACACACAGAGAGCGTTCTCAATGTTTTGAAAACTGCCATAAAAAAAATAAGTAGTATTCAGTGTTTACAGAAGTAAACATGGATGCTAACAGTGAAGCATACCGTATTTTCCGGACTATAAGTCACAGCGGAGTATAAGTCGCATTTTTGAGGGAAATTTATTTCATAAAATCCAACACCAAGAACAGACATGTCACCTTGAATGGCAATAAAAATAGAATAGAGGCAACAACAGGCTGAATAATTGTACGGTATGCTAACGTTACATGACAAACAACGAACTG
>CAEGAG010224639.1:0-12429 GCA_903067065.1 Brachyrhaphis terrabensis
GGTTTTATAAATGTCTAAGAGCTGCATTTGTACTTTGTCCCGTTGAATATTATGGTCGTTTGGTGTTGTTTACTTGTGTTGTTGAGAGCTAAAAGTTAGCCGTTTAGCATTAAGCTATTAAGCTCGGTTAATTAGATGCAGCTGCTATTTGTATTACTATTTCCAATTGTAATGCCTTATTTCTGTCGTATCTGACTGTTTTGTTGACATTCCCTGTAGCGCAGCTCCTTCTAATGGATGCATAACGTAACCTCAGCCTCTACTGCAGCGTCTTTTCTATGCGCCTTATAATGCGGTGCGCCTTATAGTGCGGAAAATATGGTACTCCAATGATAAATTAAAGTGAGCTCAATCATTTCCATTTGCCTGATTTATAATTTTCTCTCTTTCTACCTAAAACTAGATGATAAAACTCTTCAGTTTGGTGTTTTGGTCTCAACTAAACATTTTATTGAAGGACAACTTTATAATTTATTTTTTTGTTTCTGTTTTGTTTGTGTATATTTAAAATGTCTTCCAGTTCCAGTGTCAAATGTTCATTAGCATTTAAAGATCTTTAGAAATGTGTTCTAGCCATCACAAATATTATTGCAATAACTTCTGGAACAACTGATCGTCCAGTAAAGTTCATTATTGTGACTGGTCTACTCACAGCAGTGCTGGGAAGTCTGGGAGGGGCGTGGCTTCCAGCAGCAGGGCGAGTCCGGTCTGCACACGCTCCCTGTGGTGTGACGTCAGAGCCAGAGACAGGGGGGTCACCGTCCTCTGGTCCTGCAGGGTTTAATGAGAGACGCTGAAGATCTAAACAGGAAGTGAGGAGGCCTGATGGGAGTCGCTGTTCACCTGCAGCATCCTGTAGAAGCTTGTCTCCATGTCCTTCACCTGCTGCCTCAGGCGGCCCATCAGCTCCAGAACCTTCAGCAGAGCTTCTGCACACAACTGGCTGGAAGGAAAACCACAGAACGGATCAATTTAAATAAAAATATTTACAGTTTTAATTCGCAAACCAATGCAGTGATTAGAAAATAAAGTCATTTCATAATAAATATCTCCCTATAATGTTTTTATGTTGACTCACCTGAGGTTGTTACCAGAGACAGGAGGCAGGCAGGTCAGGGGGTTGTTGCTATGGAAACAGGAGAGGAGAACGTCTACCTGAGAGAGGCAGAGCTGAGCGCTCACCTGAGAGGACACCAGAGACCTGGTGGCGTCCTGACAGCAGAGGGGTGGAGCAGGTGAAGGAAACTAACTGATTCCTCTGCATTTAGCTCAAAGTTAGTTGGTTTTAGTTAGTTGTTTAAGCTCAATATATAACTCAGAGCTAAATATTTTGTTTTGAAACTGATTGCAAACTAAATAGTTGGCTTGGAGTTGAATATTTACTTTGCTAAATAGATATCTAGGTTGCTAACTAAACATTTAACTTACCAACTCAATATTTAGCCTGAAGCCAAATATTTAGCTTACCAACTAAAAGTTTAGTTTGGTAAGTAATTTTTAAGTTCCAGCTAAATATTTTGTAAACTAAATATTGATCTTTCTTAGTAAATATTTAGTTTGAATCTGTGACATTTCAAGGCGAAGATGAACCCCATATTTTTCTGTCATGACTGTTCATCTTTAGTTCCACAGAAAAGCACATTAATTTAAAAATGCAGAATTTTAAGGCTTTAAATCCCCCAGGTAGCATCACAGCTCTAACAGAGACATGCAGGCCTGTGAGTGAGGATATTGAGCAGCAGGGTGCAGACGTGGGTGATGCGGTGGCAGCGTTTCCTGAGGTGAGCGTCTCCCTTTGCAGGATCGAGGCCCTTCAGGAGCCCCAAGGCGACCGGAAGCAACATCTCCACGAAGCTCAGCGTGGATTCAGACACGCTCTCTACTCCCAGCGACTCCTGGATGCACAGAAACGGCCATCAGGACAGAAGAAGACAGGCCGACTCAAAGGTTCACATCTTTACTGTGCATCAACAACATTCAGATTTCAGGTCATTTACTGAGGAAGACACAGCAGTGGATTAAAATAAGAGCTTCAGAAAACTGGAGGGTGTTAGTGACTAAAACACGCCTATGCACAGTTTGTCCACTAGGGGGCAGAGTGCACTTTAAAAAAGCTGCTGAACACATTTAATTGTTATCCTGTTTGTCATTAAACTATTCTGGCTTTAGAGTACAACTTATATCATACATCCTAGTACATAACTAGTAGTAACTAGTTACATTTACTTGAACAAAGTAATTTTAGTCATTTTATTATAAAGTATCAATTTTCTACCCACTGAATGAAAAACAAACATGTTTTAACCAGAAATTCACCAGACAAAGAAACACACCTGCAGTTTTTGCTTTTTTATTGAAAGAAACTGATTTAGAAAAAAAATATTTTTGCCTGGCTTGTTTTTTGTTACTTATATGAATTATTGTTATTTTGGTTCTTAAAATACCAAAATTTCCACTTAACTTTATATTTTGGTCCATCTGATGGTGCAATTTTAAATATTAAATGATTGATAATTTGATCAGTTACTCAGTACTTTTTACCAAATACGTTTTTACTCTTACTAGTCATTTTTTTGGACGGCTACTTTTCACTTTTACTTGAAAATAAATAAGTTGACTTTCTCTATTCTTACTTCAGTAAGGTTTATGTGTACTCTGCCCTCTGCTGGTAAAACTGGAAAATGTAATTTAACATCAGAAACACAAATAATCATCATAACTGAAATGTTTCCTCTGAGTGAAACCAGATTAATGAAGTCAGGATACCTCCAGCAGCTCGGTCAGCAGCTGCAGCGTCTGCAGGGAACATTTCTCGGCGCCCTGCACAGGCGAGCTGAGCCACTGCACCAGAGCCAGCCCAAACTCGGCTTTCGCCTCGCCCGCCTGTCTGTGGCCGGCGGCTCTGAGATTGGCGCCGGCCGGCCGGAAGATGATGTCACAGAGCTGCGAGCGCAGGGCTGCGACGCTGCACATGGACAGCAGGAGCTGCAGCACCTGCAGCGACACACAGGCTGCGTTAAAGAGGCTGCATCATGTTTTCCAGACACATGGAGTCATTTTATAGCACAATCAAGTAAATATTTTAACTTTAGTTATTATAAAAATGCTCTGTATATCAAATATGATCTAAAAGACTTTCTGATTTAGCGCCTGAAAATTGGGCCTCTGTCTCTTTAAGAAGCTCCTGCTCTTTCTGAAGCAGTTTTCTGGAACAAACTTCCAGAAAACTATAAAACTGCTGAAACACTGAGTTCCTTTAAATCCCACCTGGTTAGAGCTGCTTTTGATAAATAACTGGAAGACTGACCAATATGCTTGATGATGGTTTTTGACTAAATGTAATTTTTCCTGCTCGTTTCATAACTGATGACTGAATTATGTTTGTATTATTGAAAGCAGTTGCTGCCTTGTTGCTGAAATGTTCTATAAAAATAAAGTTAACTGCTCACAGCCACACATTCCTGCTTTTTAAAATATTTGACTTGGTTTTAAAGGAAACTAAATTAATGGGTTTATTGGAATTATCCAAATTAAGAGAAATAATTCCCTCTGCGTTTGTCGAATCTACAGACGGAGAAAGTCACAAGACAAGATAATACATGATAAAAACCTGAAACATTACATGCATACAGAACATAATGAGTGATGAGTCACATCTAGACCACAAAGTTCCTTTTTTCAATTTCCTGATGTAAATCAACCAACTGTTTTTAGGTATTAAGTTCTCATGGGAAACATTATTCGCTGCTGCTGCTGCATAACGACTCACATTCAACCTGAAGGAATCAATTTGGAGAAAAACAAAGTTGTGTTTGATCAGTAAAACTTGATCTAAAGGTTTCACTAATTATTTACATAATAGTTTATATAAATAATTATCAATGCTTAATATTTATGTGTAAAGGTGGTAAAGTATGAGGAAGTGTTTAAAGACAAACACATATGAATGGTTTTATTGCTCCAGGGGTGGGCACTCATGGTCCTGGAGGGCCGGTATCCTGCAACTCTTAGACGTCTCCCTGCTCCAACACACCTGAATCCTACAGCTGAATCTCCTCCTAAGTGCAGTCAAGTTCTCCAAATAATGAGGTTCTGCTAATGACCTCATTATTTGACTCAGGTGTGTTGAAGTAGAGACACATCTAAAAGTTGCAGAAGACCGGCCCTCGAGGCCTGGAGTTGCCCCCCCCCTGAGACCATCTTCAGATGCACATATCAGTAGAGCTGAGAAGCCTTGGTTTTTTTGTTGTTGTTGTTTAATTAAGCAATTCACCACAAACTGTTTCCTGTTCTGCTATTTTATGTCTAATAAAATTAAAGCCATCAGAGCAGAAAAAGTGTCAACAGATGCAAAGACTGAGATAAGAGGCCTGATGAACAAAGTGTGATTCACAGATCTGCCTGATCCAGAACGCTGCTGCTGGTGTTCTGACTAAAACCAGGAAGACGGAACCATCAGCCCGGTTGGTATTTTATAAACCACTGAACAGATTAAAGATCTGCTGCTGCTGGATCAACCTGCCAGACCTCTCAGGCCCAGAACCAAACATGGAGAAGCAGCATTCAGCTTCTATGACCACAAATCTAGAACAAACTTCCAGAAAATTGCAAAACAGCTGAAACTCTGAGTTCCTTTAAATCAAGGCTAAGAACTTGTTTTGAGTTGCTTTTGAAACATAATAAATGAAACACTAATCAATATTTTGATGTGTAACGACGGCGATCATCAAAATGTAATGCTTCAATAACTGACTGTCTTCTATCAATTTGTATTTTTGCATTTTTCTGATGTAAACTGAAATTAATTGTTGTTGAAATGTGCTACACAAATAAATTGATTGATTAATTGAGGCTTTCTGGACTCAGAGTGTCTGTCCGTCTCACCGTGGCTGCAGAGTCGGCATCTTTCAGGTGCAGCAGCCCCAGAACCTGAGAAACGCAGGCTGAGAAGTGCTGATACCTGGAAACAGAGAGGCAGAAAGGCGGGGTCAGACAGAGCGGAGGGGTCAGACAGGGAGGCAGGCGGGGTCAGACAGGGAGGCGGGGTCAGACAGGGAGGCAGGCGGGGTCAGACAGAGCGGCGGGGTCAGACAGGGAGGCAGGCGGGGTCAGACAGAGCGCCGGGGTCAGACAGGGAGGCAGGCGGGGTCAGACAGAGAGCCGGGGTCAGACAGGGAGGCAGGCGGGGTCAGACAGAGAGGCGAGGTCAGACAGGGAGGCGGGGTCAGACAGAGACAGAGCGCCGGGGTCAGACAGGGAGGCGGGGTCAGACAGAGTGGCGGGGTCAGACAGAGTGGCGGGGTCAGACAGGGAGGCGGGGTCAGACAGAGAGGCGGAGTCAGACATGGAGGCGGGGTCAGACAGAGAGGCGGGGTCAGACAGGGAGGCGGGGTCAGACAGAGAGGCGGGGTCAGACAGAGAGGCGGGGTCAGACAGAGAGGCGGGGTCAGATAGAGTGGCGGGGGCAGACAGAGCGGCCGGCGGGGGCAGACAGAGGNGACAGAGCGGCAGGCGGGGTCAGACAGAGCGGCAGGCGGGGTCAGACAGAGCGGCAGGCGGGGTCAGACAGAGCGGCAGGCGGGGTCAGACAGAGCGGCGGTGGAACGTCTGGGCCTGAAGAGATCAACTCCACCTGCTCAGGTAATCGGCTACTTTGGGGCTCTTCAGCAGGTCGATGAGGAGGTCGACGGAGTACTTCCTGGTCAGTGTGCCGCCGCCGTTCACGATGATGTTGAACACCAGCTGGAAAGTCTGATGGATGTTCTTCGCCTCAAAAAGCTGCAGATAAAAAAAAAACACAACAAGTTCAAGGTGTAAACAACCAGAAGCTTTTTATGATGCAGACAAGAAATAAAAACAGGAAGCTGAACTAA
Organism: Brachyrhaphis terrabensis; assembly: GCA_903067065.1. Taxonomy (NCBI): domain Eukaryota; kingdom Metazoa; phylum Chordata; class Actinopteri; order Cyprinodontiformes; family Poeciliidae; genus Brachyrhaphis; species Brachyrhaphis terrabensis. Next base: position 5,874 of record CAEGAG010224639.1, read on the forward strand.
TAAGAATAAGACAGTGGGACAATTTCCACACATTCAGGCAGAACAACATTTAACCAGAACAACTTACAGCTGCATCATTCATCATAAACAAAAACTAAAGGATCCAAAAATTCCTTAAAATGAGTAAAACTGGATTTTATTTACCTTACAAAATCAGAAAGGTTTCTGCTCACCTTCTCGCCAACCTTCTCGTTCAGAGTCAGGCTGGCCAGGATGGACAGCGTGAAGATCACCACCGTCAGGCTGTTGTGAGCCAGGAAGTTGATCAGAGTTCGGTACAGCTGCCTCACGTTCTCCTTTACAGTAAAAATAAGTTTTAAAAATACACGTTTTACACACAGGAGGAAACCAAAAGCAGATATTAATATCGGATCGGTGCATCTCTAATCTTTATCGTCTGTTTAGGTCATATGTGTCGCTCACTTCAGTTTTCTCTGTTTCTTGTTAGTTATGAACTATCACATCTGCACAATTTGTTGATTTTCTCTTTCTACCAAAAACTGGATGATAAAAGTTTTCTGTTTTGGCCTCAACTAAAGGATGATTTTGTTTTCAGAGACTTCATTTTATTTGCTGTTTCTGTTGTTTTGTTTATTTATTTTGGATATTTAAAATGTCTTCCAGTTCAAGTGATAAATGTTGGTCAGAATGTAAAGTTTATTAATCTTTTAGAAAGTCTTCTTGCATTATTATACCATTATTACCATTAAATCAGAACAATAATATCATTTATTGTAATAACTTCTGGGACAATTTATTGTTCAGAAAAATGTGTTATTGTGAAAGACCTTTGTGTGAATTTAAGTGGTTAAATTAAAACATTTTTATTTTATCATGGGAGTGTTCAAAGGTCAGAACCACTGCTGACCCAAATGACTCAAAGTTCACCAGAATCCTGTTGATAAAATATTCTGTGCTCTAAAACAACAGAATAAGAGGAACTTTCAAGAAGTGGAATTGGGTGTTAAATTGCTAAACATTTTAATCTGTCGTGTGAAGCTCTATGCCTGTGCTTCTCACAGTTTTCTGATATTTTTAGTCCAGAAACCCGAGCGGCGCTGAAAGCTCACCATGGACTTGATGTGGCTCTGCACTAACGGGTTGTCCCGGCACAGGTTGGCCAGCAGGCCGAGGCACGGCATGACCACGTCCTCGTTCTGCGACTGGCTGAGGGGAAAAGGTGATGATGAGATTGGCAGATTATTGCTGACGTTTCATCGTCAGATTACGGCTCTTACATGTTGGTCAGGAGAAAACTGATGAGCTCGCGGATGTAGTTAGAGAACTGGAAGGTGCGAGTGTTGTACGTCAGTTTCTGCAGCACCTGGAGACACTGAAAAACAAAATATAAATCATTAAAATCACAACATATGGAGAGAGACAGCAGAACAGAGACACTCTGACTCTGCCATTAAATAAACACAATGAATAAAATCAGAACTTGATGCATTTGAACTTAACAGGTTTAGAATATTCCAGATTATTTTGATGAACTGTTTAGGTCAGGGGTCCACAAAGTGCGGGCTGCTGCAGTTTTACCGCAAAGCAGAGCGCGACCTGTTAACATGCTAATTTAAACAAGTAAAACAGGTAAAAGGCAAGAAATGCCCACTTTAATACTGAGCTTCTGCAGAACTGACTGAGTCCATCTTGATTTGCAAAAAGAAAATAAACTGTTTGTGCTAAACCTGCTTTATGATGAAATCTAAAGGTGTAAAAACCAAAATATGAGTCAAAACAAAAACAAAATCAGGTTATTTCCTCATTGGTATGTTAATACTTTAAGAAGAAGTGTTGTATTTTAAATGTTATTTTAAAAGTTTCTCCATGTTGCTGCTGTTGGTCTCTACCTGCAGCACCAGAGGATCTCCAGGTGTGTTGCCATGGTGATGGATGACAGCAGCCAGCGTGCTGGTCAGGTTGTAGCTGCTGTGAAGAACTTCGCGACTGGCGTCATCGCTCCCTGAGAGAGGAGAATAAAACGCAGCGATGCAGAAAGAGGGCAGGAATCAGACCTGAACCGAACCGACCCGGCCGTGGCAGAACTCACCCAGCTGGGCCAGCAGGGAGACGATGGCGCTGGTCAGGGCAGGACTGGTGCTCGGGTTTCCCGCCAGCTCCACCAGCCCACTCACACACTCTGTGGGTAAAAACTGACCCGAGGACAGCAGGCCGTCACATTTCAGGCCGGAAAGCTCCTGAAACAAAAACAGCAGCACAGGAATGACAAACTGTCAGGTTTCATTTCACCAACATGGTGCCAGCGACTAGAAGTAATTTAAGATTTTTGTAGCAACACAATCAGAGTCCTGATTTGAAACTGATCTGAAGATGAAGATCAGGTCCATTTGAAACCTGGAGCTCATCACTAAATAGAAAAGGAAACAAGCAAAAAGCTCCTCAGTAGTTATAAAAAATAAGTTAATGCACTGAAACTGAAACTTCCCACACATGTAGATCCAGGACAGAAATATTAAAAACTACAATAACCTTTAAACTAACAGCTCATCTGGTTCATCTTTAGCATCATAAGTAGAGAAATAAAAAAAAAATAAAATTTGATCCAGAGCAGCAATGATGAAAGATGTCTTCAAATTAAAGATGAAAATTTATGAAAAATCTTGACAATAAGATAAAATGACTATGATGAAGCGATTTGGTGTTGATTAAGCTCTGATGTTTTGTTGTGTATTTGAAATAGTCTTCTATGTTGAACAGCCAATTTTATGTTTATGTGAATATGGGGAAAATATTATAAGGGTATATTTCTTTCTGCTCCTTTCCAGTCCTGATTTTCTTTAGTTGTGTTACATGAAGTAATTCATATTTATTATTTACTGAAGTAGTTCCCAATGTGTGGGGTGCGCCCCCTAGGGGCACACAGTGCTATTGCAGGGGGTGAGGGAAGCAGTATGGATGGTTAGTAGTGTGTTTTGTTGCAACCTGAAGGGTGAAATAAAGTTCAGTGGAGTTTGAAAACAAAATATGTGTAAAAGTTTATGTCTGGTTGAACGATGTGCCCAGGTGGTTTTCTTTTCTTTTTTGTGGGGGATTTTATTGTAATCCATAAGGGGACCCAGAAAACCTTTGGGACCCACTGATTTAATGAATGGAATAAAACAAATGAAATGAATCTGATTATGCAGCTGATTTTCTGCTACTGGGAAGGGAAGTTTAGTATCAGACTAAACTTCCCTGTCAGAACAATCTCTACTTTAAACAGCTACAAACACAAGTTTGGACTGAAAACCTTTAAATGTTTGCTAGAAAACTATTAGATAATTTTATTTTAAATGTAAATGACCTGATGAGAGGAAAATGAATAAACAGTCCAGATTTAAATTTGACAGTAAGTGCTGTCAACATGTGGGATGCTGACAGTAGGCTGAGTAACAATGTGCTTTAAAAGTGTCAAAGATCCAATGAGGAAACCTGGTTATTGCTCCACTTTTTAACCTCTGACTGATTTATTTACTCATCTGGTGAGTGATTCAGCAAATGTCAGGCTTGTGGTTTTAAATGCATCATGGTTACATTTCTTTATATGGTGTTTTAATATCAGTGTCTGCGCTTTAAAATCCACTTTATAAAACATTTAAATCACATAAACAAAAACATTTTATGAGTTTTCCTCTGAGGTTACAGTTATGTTTCTCTAAAAGGCAAGACATGTTGATTCAGTTTAACTTCAAACCAAAAATACTTTATTTAAAATAAATAAAAATTAAATGTTGTCATAACTCATATCATCCAAGTTTCCTCAAACGTTCATGTTGTGGTCAGGAAGAATCTTCTGTAGCACTCAGTCTTGCACAGATAGTAATTAGTTACAGTTACTCAAATACATTTACTTGAGTAACTTTATTGAAAAAATTAACTTTTAGGAGTATTTTTTACTATGCTGTACTTTTTACTTTTACTTGAGTAATTTTACTATGAAGTATTTCTACTATTACTTGAGTAAAATGTCTGGATTTTCCTTCCACTGAATGAAAATCAAACATGTTTTAACCCAAAATTCACCAGACAGACACACACCTGTAGTTTTTGTTTTTGATTTGGAATAATTTTGCTTTCCCTGATTTAATATTTTGCTACTTATATAAATTATTGTCATTTTGGTTCTTAAAATACTAAAATTTCCACATAACTTTAAAGTTTGGTCTTTCTGATTATGTAATTTTTAAATATTAAATGATTGATAATTATATCAGCTACAGTAGACTTTTTATCAAATACTTTTTACTCTTACTTCAGTAACTTCTTGGATGACTAAAATATGTTGAAGTGCTCCTGTTATTGGAAGACAACTTCTGGTCTCAAGAAGCTTCTGACTGAAGATTGTTGCTATATACTAACTCAAACTCCAGGCAACAAAGACGATAATGTCACAGTAACGTCCTAGATGACACCATCAGTTGCTGGCAGCTCTGCTAATCCACCTCCTTTGCTTTTGCTGCTCCTCTATAAATCTACTCTAACATGCTGTGACAATGAGCAGAACATTTCCAGAACTATAAAGCTATAAAACGTATTTGTTTTCGCTCTACCTTGATAAGAGACGTGTGTGTGTGTGTGAGAGTGTGTGTAGGGATCTGACTCAGAGAAAGTCCAAAACAATCCCTCTTAGCGCTCACCTCCACCTGTTTCTGCAGCTGCTCAGTGTGCTGAACGGTCCTGCTGTCTCTGTACTTCTGGATGGCCACCAGCAGAGACTTTAAACACGTCGCTATGTCCATCCTGTAGGAGGAAAAACCGCCAGTTAAAACAATCTAACGACCAAATTCCACTACTCGTTTCAATGAGCGTCCATCTTTGATCCCTCAAGCTAACACTAGTTTGTGGATTACCCTACATTTCCACGACATAAGAAGAAACGAGGAGTGCAGTTAAATAATGATTATATTTTATGTGTTTATGTGTCACTGTAAATCTTTGTTTGCTTGTTTCTGAGTACCTGGGTTGTTTTTTTCTGTCTTCGGGAACATCAACAGTCCCCCAGCCGGCAGTAACGTCCCGCTTCTGCTTTGAACGGGGCGGAACGAACCATGTAGGGAAACAAGGGGGAGACCGAGCTCACTCAGTTTCACTTAAAAGTCCAAGTCTACTTCTATTTACCATCAAAGTCAATTTTATTCAAACAATATTATATTCCACTGAAATTTTAATAATTATAAAGACTAGAAACAGTTTTGTTCTTCAAACTAAAGCCATTTTTTCGCAGAGCCCCCCCTCTCTTCTCTGACGTTCAGCAGGAAGGAAGTACGTCATATGCGGAAGTGTAGCAGCCGCTGACTTTAAAATGACTGAATAAAGTTTGGATGAAGCATAAAACAAAACAAACTGAGAGGGACCTCGCTGCAGCCTGCAGAATGGGGCGGGACAGACCTTTCCGTCAGTCTCATACCTTATATGGAAATGGGACTATTGCATTCCGGAAATGAAGGGGGCGCTATTTTCATAATCACTAGTATAAATACCTTAAAGACGCGGGTTTTAAGAGGAAAAGAAGAAGAAAGAAAGAAGTTTGAGAGGTTTTTCTACTGATGTTCGGCACACGATCAACAATGCAAAACCCACAAAGTCAACAAAAGGTATTTTAACCTTATTAAAACTTTTTTTCACATACTAAATCAATACGCTTTTCTACATTATGTTGGAAATATAATTAACAGTTGTAAACTAGTGAAATTCGTAATTCACACAGGGGAAGGCTAATGTTAGCATGTAGCATAGCTAATTATTTCCCTGCAGGGCACCGTTAGATAAAATAGAAAAGTAGATAACATGTATAATTGAGAAATGTATTTTATGCTCAAACTTTGTTTTTTATTTTTATTATACAGATTCACATATCTGTTTGCAACATTCGGACCGGAGAGAAGATTCTTCAGTATTGAACATAAATATTTCTGTCCTCTTTGCTCATACAAGGTTCAGAACCATGTAGCAAAAACTGATCTGGTTCAACATGACGGTATGTAAAACTACACTTGAAAAATATAAAATATTTTTTTTTACATATTTACCAGTTTTCTAGTGTTTTTCTTTTATTTTTAAAGGTTAATCTTTTTTAAACATGTTTTGTACACCAATGTTAAATTTCTGGAAAGTCTAATATTTTTTATAAACTAACAGCTGCCATCATAGGAGGACCCAGATGTGATACTCTAATGATGAGTAGCATTACTTCAATATATTTTTAGTAACTGCAATAAACTACACAAGTAAGAGTAACAAAGTATTTGGTGAAATGGCTATTATAAAGTACTGTTTTACTGATCATAATGTGCAACGTAATATTACCCAATTATTTCAGCAGACATGAATATAAATGAAGTTATGTGCACTGTTAGGTATTTTAAAACTAAAAATGAAAAATATTAATACAAGACAACAAATTAAGGTTAGAAGAAACCTAACATAAACAACATTTATCTGTGTTTTAGTTTTTTATGGATTAAAATGTGTCTTCATTCAATTAAGTTACTCACATTAGGTTGCGTATCAACAAAATTTACTCAAGAGTATAACATACGGAAAAATAGTCCTAATT
>CAEGAG010224691.1:0-20798 GCA_903067065.1 Brachyrhaphis terrabensis
TCTTCTTAGGCCTTCTAATGAGCCATCATTGGATCCAGGTGTGTTAAACCAGGGAGAGAACTAAAACATGCAGGTTGCCGGCCCTCGAGGACCGACTTTGGACACCCCTGCCCTAAATCCCTTTTAAATACGTCGGCTTTTGTGGTTGTAACAAACATAGAAATGTTTTGTGCGAGTCTCTGTAAAACAGGATCTTACAAGAAGATGTTCCTTATTTCGGCCTCGCGGAGTTTGGAAGAGACAGATGTAAATGTTATAATCTGTGTTTTAGTGGTTCACTGCAAAAAGTGAGTCTGTTGCATCGGCCAGACTAAAGCTGTAAGTTACTCTTAAAACTAAACCCACTGCGCTGGAGTAGCAACGTGAAATTCGGTAAATACTCCTAGATACTGTGAAAGCGTTTGAAGGAGTTGGTTTGCTGAAATGATAACAGTTCCCGGTGGTCTCCTGGCTGGACTGTTGTAAGAATAGACTGGACTAAGTGTGCTTTATGGGGAGACTGCATCCTGGTGACAGAAAGGCCATGATAAGAAAAGATATTCGCCGCATCTTTTTCCATCTCCCTCGACGCGTCCTGGGGGATTTTATCACACACATGAATAAAGAAGATGGAGTGGCGAAACTTTCATAGTCGTGAGCTCTGCAGCCATTCGATACGGATATATGTACATATATAAAAACTCATCCATTGTCGGGACACACAGCTGATGACTTTAACATCGAAAAGTCTGACAGTCTTTGGCTGGGACATCCAAATTCCTGACGGAGGTTTATATGGAGCTTTAAACAAGGTGAGTTCACAAAGTCGACGATAACCTTCCCCGTGTTTCAGCGCCGCATCCAAAGTGGAATCTGAGTTTCCTGTGGTGGGGCCATTTAAAAAAAATCCCCAAACCTGATAGATATCTCATGTCCAACACAAAAAGTCGTTTTCCAACTGATCACTTCTCCTCCTCGTGGGTTGGGATTCTCCTTCTTCTTTCCTCTCATCTCTGATTGATGCCTGTTGAGCTGTGAATCTATTATTGGGGAGCATTTATAGCGCAGCAGAATGTAAGTCCGCCGACCTCTCCAACAAGCTGACAGGCTCGTTTTGTTGCACAATAAAGCCTGTCGCTTTTCATCAGCTTCACAGCATGACACTAAGTGGTGTCACTCACCAACACTCTGGCTGTTTAACAACATCACGGCATCGGCGGCGCAACACTCCAGCTATTCGGTACAGCCGTCGTGGAGATGGCGTGTCACCTCTTTGTGTGTCTTTTTTTTCTTTCTGGCAGCAATGAGCGCATAGCGCCGAGAGGACTCGGTGTCCTCATCTTATCCCTTCCTGTTTTTTAACAGTATCACACCTTACGGGTTACGGCAGCTGTCACCTACCTGAGGATCTTTTATAGCTCACCCATGCATCACGGAGTATCTGTCACGGTCAAGTGCGAGGACCGGACTGGAAACTCTTAGAACAAAAGCCAAAGAAAAACCATGATCAAGCTGAAGAAGGTCTGCTAAGTTAAGCAAAGTCATTTTAAAGCGGCAGTATCATGTGTTTTCCAAGCATGCAGTGGCATTTTATAGCACAATCAAGTAACTGCGTTGCCTTCAGTTGTTATAAAAATGCTACATACTGTATATCAACCATGATATATAATGTAATTGATCTCTGTCTCTTTAAGAAACTCCTGCTCTTTCTGAAACTCCGCCTTCAAGGAGTCATCACAACATGGCTCCTCTATTAACCCTTTAACAACATTTTTACCAGCGTTTCACTGAGAAGTAGCTCGCATAGTGAGCTCAGCAGCTTCCTCTGCAACTCAACTCCTTCAGACTAGCCATCAGCAATTAGCAAACACCTGGTGGAACTGCACGTCTGCTGAACTCGTTATAGGAGCTACTTCTCAGTCCAGCGCTCATAAAAACAGATGTAAATGGCATCAAGGAGCTGAAGGGGGAGTATCGGAAAGGTTTGGAGCTTCCTTAAAGAGACATGGGTCCAATTTCAAAGCATCAGATTTAAATGATTTGAAGTCAAAGTTCTTTGAAGTTTGACATATGCAGCCTTTCCATATTAACTGAAGGTAACATAATTACTTGATTGTGCTATGAAATGGAACTATGTGCCTGGAAAATACATAATACCGCCCCTTTAACTGTTCAGAGAACCTTGATTGTTGATTGGGAAATAGATCAGGTGACTATTTTAAACTGAAAAAACAGCTGATCTTTTCTCTGCATCAAAGAACTCAACCGTCAGGCGAACTCAGAGTAGAGTTGCTGCATCATCTGCGAAACACAAACTCCCAGCTCAGATGAACTCCCTGCTTTGTGTGGAAAAGGTTCTAACAGAACCTCCTCATGCAGAGAGGATTTGCTCCTCCATAAACGCACATCAAAGCAAGCTTTCCCTCTACAAACCCGCAACCACACCTCTAAATGTTCAGACCTTGTTTCAGACAGAAATACATAAACAACCCATTGGACACATTAACATCTCGGCGTAAAGGCAAACAACCATAAAAGCACACGCATGCGACCGCAAACATGGAAATAGTAACTCACATTAGCAATATGTTCTTTCATAGCACACAGCCGTGCATGGAAACCCACATACGCCGCGCAACATTGATTAATCTCGCAGTATTAAAGCCAGACTTTATGCCCCGACTTCCACAGCATCCAGAAGTGACACCTTAGCCAGGCATTTAATTTTTTTTTTTTTTCGTGTGGCAGCAGGCGTTAGAAAAACACATGATGTAGCCAGTTGTTTTGGAGGGCAAATGGGGCAGGCATCATAAAGGCCGGGTTTATTAGCTGTTGCTTGATTTGTTCCTGCAGTCTGCAGAGCTGAGCCGCTAAATCAATGCGTCCAGCTGTTCTCCCAGCTCGCCGGGGCTCTCTGGGCGCGCAGCAGGTGTATGGCCCGGTCGGCGAGGTCACACACACCCGCTCACATAACAAATAATAATGGCCTCCACACACGGCCCATCCATCACTGTTATGGCCCAGCACGGGAGACGGGACGCTCACACGGGCCATGAGAGACTGCGACTGTTAAATGCAGTGCAAAGTTGGAGAGATACAAAGTGACAGAAAGCCCTGTTTATAATTGCAGTACACGTTTTGTGGGAGGAAACTGATCTTTACCTGTAAAAAAAAAAAAAAAAAAAACTTCCAGGATTCCCAGTTCTTAACCTGTAACTCTATCAGCAGCACAAGCAACATGCCTAAACCAAGTGCTCCGGCAACCTTTAACTAATGTGACCGACTAATAAAACGAGGATTTGCAAAGGTTTCCCCATGAATAAAAGTGAAACCAGAGCTAGCAAAGATAAAAAACACATGCGCTTTAATAGGGTTTTTGCTGCGCAGTTTGCTTCTTCTCATTATCATGCCTTAACATAACGCTGAAAATGGCCTCCTTGAGTTTTCACAAATCAAAAACAGTTTTCATTAATCATATGTGTAACAAAGAACCTCTGCATAGCGCAAAACAATCTAATTTGGGTTATTCAGCGCAAGTCAGGAGTAATCTGTGGAGGGCAACAGCTGGAATATGCAAATTATGATTTTATGGGTCAATGTCATCTGGCCTACCTAGTACTAGTACATGCCTAACCCAAACCTAAACTCAGTTCTCCCTTTAGTTCTAAACCTTTAACCCATAACCACAAAAAAAAAAAAAAAACAGTATGTTTTCTCATGAGGGACAGATTTTGGACCCCATGAGGAGCAGTGGGGTCCAAAATCCTCTTAAAGTAGTGTTAGAAAAATGGGCCTTACAACGTATCACATGCAAGGATACACACACACACACACCCCCACACACGCAAACGCACATTCCTGAGGGAACAATTGATCTTAGTTATAGCTCCGCTCTGCTCTCGGCCTGTTTTTTTAAGCAACTCAATGACAGGCTGAAGTGGATGATGAAGAATATCCCCCGTGTTTCTGTCACCAAACCGTCCTCTGCCATGTCCTCGTGTTACATCATGCGTTTACAACAGTTGCTTATTAAACTTATTAGCTACTGAACTATTGAAGGGTCTACAAAAAAATCTGAACATCCTTCAAAGTTTCCTAAAGAGTAACTTTTCCAGAACAAACTGGAGCACCTTCCATTGACTTCCAATACTTTGCATTCTTTAAAAGTATTTGCCATGCACATGCATTGTATTTCCACTGTGTTGGGACTCAGTGAAGTACATCCAAATTTCCTCTATACAGAACCAAACAAATAATAATAATAATAATAATAATAATAAGAATAATAATATCTACATGGCTAAAACACTGAACAGGTAAGTCAGAGAACAGCAGCCTATGATCAATCCATCTGCCAAACTCCACACATCTGGAGTAATTAAAAGCTGGAGGGGGAAGTGGTCTGGCTGTTGAAGGCAACTAAGCTTACCAAAGAGTTAAGAAGAAGAAAAGATCAAATGAAAAACTTAAATATAGAGCAAGCAACCTCTACCAGTGTAAAGAAAAGGCTAAAATTTGGAAATCTGGTTGCAGATGTATATTCATGTACATGTTGCTGAGCTGCAGACAACTGCTAAGAGATACGTTCTTAGCAGCTGGTCCCTGCAGTTGCCCTTTTCCTCACAAAGGGCAACAGTCACAGTATGTCTACACGCATTTGTGTGTTAGACATGAAAGAGGAAAGCAGCAACAGGCATCTACAGGAAATATTCCGAGCCTCATTAATCACGGCTACATGAAGCATGCCTTTAACACAACACAACAACGTAGCTGTGCTGGGGCCGCGGGGGCCCCTCATGGTTTGTGTGTGGAATCTCAATACCTCCAGTTTTATCACTGGTTAAATTCATTAAGAAAAAAAAATTACATTTTTAAACCATAAATCAGTACATTTTATAGAGTCTATATGAGCTTATATCTTCATTCATCTTTTTTTTTACTTTAAAAAAGTTGTCTGAAAAGTATTATATTTATACTCATACATTAGCTTACTTTAAAGGTCCAGTATTTTGCACTTTCCAACCATATAATTGTGCTACAGTATGATGCTGAGTAATTACGCCACCTTCAGCTTGACTTAAAAGAAATATGACTTCATAATTGGGTCTCTGTTTCTTTAAGACGTTCCTGCTCTTTCTGACACTCCACCTTCAGGAAGTCATCACATCAACATTCCTCTGTTAAGCGTTTACAAATGTTCGTTGGAGCACTGGACTAAGAAAAAGCTCATATAATGAGCGCAGCATTTGCTACAGCTCCACCAGGTGTTTGCTAATTGCTGCTGACTAGTCTGAAGGAGCTGAGTAGGGGAGTTGATCTGTGAGACGGAAGCTGGTAAGCGTTCCCTCAATGGTTTTCCAGACCTGAATGGTCGCCATGGGAGATTAAAGGATTTCTCAAACATGCATGAAAAAAATCATGGCAGCACTCCAGGTATGTTTTTGATGAGGGAACAACATTATAACATGACGCAAAGCTCAAAAAAGGTGATTTTGAGAGAGCTGTGAGATTAAAGGGAATGATCTACTCTGTCTAAGGGTATTCTGCTATTTTGTAATTCTGGGAAATCTCCACAAAGCACTACAATATTGCATTAGATTGAGATTTCACTTTGCAGGGCAAGTTCGGAAGTTTACAGGCAATTAATGTGTGTTTATGCTGTTTTGTTTCTGCCATTGACCAGATTTAAGCCACATGCAGTCGGAATGCGCGAGTAAATGATCAGGACAGGAACATTTGTTTTAGCGCAACCTGGCTACTTTAATGTCAATCCTGTGTAGATACAGAGAATCAAAGTTTGGTGTGATCTAAATCTTAATGCCCTTCTCCAAATCTTTTGACTCTCAGTGCGATATTTATCAAAATGGAGACCTACTTTCTCAACTGCTTATTTTTGAAACAGGAACAGTTAAAATACTGTGACATTAAAAGTTGCTAAGGCTAATCAATAGCCTGTATGTGTCTATATATATATATATAAAGAAAATCTGTACAGTATTCAGTGCAAACCTACAAAAGTGGAGTTCAGAGGGACAGATAAGTTTCAGTTTGGGTTCTCTAAGCGGTCCTGCTGATAGAACACCACATCACTTCACTTCCTTTTCCTAAGAAAGCTATCATCACCCTGCTGCTGTTAGCCGCTAGACAAAATAACCCATAAGGCCCAATCATAACAGAGGGTCCTTCAGTCATGACCTGCGCAGTAAAAGACTGACAGAGGGCTGTATTTTTCCTTGTGAGCAGAATTCCCACGTCGTTTTCTTCCTTTCTGCATGTTTCCGCCTCTGCGACCGCTCAACGCCGCGGACCCTCTGGTGCAATCAGAGGCCCAGACTATTAATCACTGGTTTAACGGCACAGCGAGAGCAGAGGTGAGCAAGCAGCAGACCAGGTGACCTTACGCAGCCATTCTTTTGACCCCATAACTTCCCAAAGTCCAAGTCGGTAACCCAGTAAATTCACAGCAGGATTTTGTCAGAGTCAGGACTTTTTTTAATTATCTTATTTCCTGAGAGGAGAGAACATAGTAGGGTTGTTTGATCTGTTTAAAATTTAAATTTTGAATTACATTATTTTTATCTTAAACCATCTTGTACTATTCATTTTCTCTTATGATTTCATAAAATAGTAGTATTAGTAATAATAATAATAATAATAATAATAAAATCCTAATTATCTTTTAGAAAGATTAAGCTAATTTCTAATCTAGAACATCTGAAGGCTTTGATTTAAACTCACTTGTCATTCTACACATTTGACATCTTACATGCAAAGTTGTTTTAAAATAGCGGCAGAAGGTAACTTTTGTTTTAGTGGGAACATAAACTGATCCGGTGTTTTCTTTCTTCTTAGCTAAATTTTCCAATCGGTATGGAAGATTGTTAGAGGCCACGAGTGCGCTCGGGACATGATCATTAGCCGACTTTTCTGATATCCAGACTGTGAGCAGCAGCGGTGTAGTCCAGATCCCACCGTCACTGTGGTTCTTCTAAACTCCAGGGGTCCTCAAACCCAGGTGCCCTCTAACTTTTATATATGTCCCTGGCTCAACAGACCTGGATCAAATGGCTGAAACAGTGCAGCCAAGTTCTCCAGAGTCCTGATAATGACCTCATTATTTTACTCAGGCGAGCAGAGACACATCTAAGGGCCGCAGGACGCCGGCTCTCCAGGCCCGGGTTTGAGGATCCTTATTCTACTGTTGTGCCGACCTCAACAACACCCAGCGTCATGTGTCATCCTCTTCCACTGCAATCAGACAACAGACGTTTTATTATTACCTGAAGCATGGAGGTCGTCACTGATGCCACCTACACTCACCTAGTGGTTGTCCCACTGATTGTTCTTGAGTTTTCTTGTGTTACTGACATCATCACTGCAGTCTTGTCATACAAAATGCTCAATAACAAAAGAAGCATCAAATAGCTTCTCAGTGAGGCCCAGTATTAGAGCCAAAATGAAGACTATTGTACACCAAGGGATAAAGTTAGCTTCACAATGAATGTTGGCCTATTATCTAACTAATAAAATGCCAACACCGATAACTGAGAAAAGAGAAAGAGCCTGACTAGGTATGCTAGTTGTTAGAGGAGAGGCTAACAACTAGCATACCTAGGCTGGTCACTCCCTGGATTGCTTACCTCCTCTGCATCCGTCAGCCCATATAGGCTAGCATTAGCATTGGATATGCTAACAACTAGTATGCCTAGGCTGGTCACACACAATGCATATCAACAAAAACGGTTGGCATACAATATCTGTTAACAACATGGATTAGCTTCTCATTCAGCAAATGGATAAAGGGCGACCCCACCTGATCGTCACCACCGTGAGCATCTTTAATTTGCGCTAGGTTAAAAAACTTAAACACTTTGACTCTTCAAACACGAGCTCGATCATTCTACACATAAATCAGAATATTTAAGGCAAACTTTGTGATTTGTGAAACTTCTATTTGATCAGTGGCAGTTCAATAAAGGGCCATATCAGTGTCAGTGAACCTTCCTGTTTATGCTTTTGACTTTGACTCTACCGCATACAATAATGTTTACCATCCCCATTGTTTTCTCAACATAATCTGATAATTATGTTTTATTTTCGTTAAGTACTACTTTATTAACCGGTCCTCAAATTATACAAAATGTGCCATTTAGTAAAAACAAAAAAAAACAAAAAAAAAAACATAAACATGCTAAATAAATTGTTTAGAAACTTCAAGAAAACTCATAAAAGTAATCCTAACATCCTCCAATGTATAAAGAAGCTTTTCCTGATTTGTCAAGGTTTTTTTTTTTTTTTTTTACATTTTCCTCCCATTTGTTCAGTGAAACTCTCCTAAGTTTTCCGGACTGGCCTCCTGCCCCACAAGGCTAGTGTAGATGTCAGAAAAAGGAAGTTCTCCGACTATTTGGACACACAGGGCAGTATATCTCTGACCCCAGTGGGCCGCCATGCCCTTACCCTCTGTGATGCTCCGGAGACACCAGTTGATGAATGGAAAGAAGACACAGAGCCACCCCTCCAAGTCCCTCCACATCCCCTCCAAAATCCCCCAGAGAGTCATTTGACGGTTGATGAAAAATTTTGGTAATGATAGTTTTTGCTGTTTTTATGTCAAGTCTCCTCATGACAGAGGAGGCAGCACCCGCCACCCCCATCTCTGGTAACTGTTGGAACAAAACGGATGCCTGATTCATGGACGAATGTCGGTGTTTTATAACCTAACCGCAGCATTTTGGTTTGCACTTTGCACAAAATAAATGCAGGATTATTTTTTACTATAAATAATAACAATCTCTACCTGCAGCGTAGAGCACAATAAAGTCAGTGCAGTGTTTTCTGGAAGCTCTAGAGATGAAAATGATTCGACTGGAGCTACTGTGGCTGTCATAAGAAAACTTAAAAGCCAGATGGGAACAGCAGATTTTTTGGCAGAAATGTTTGGCATTGTTGATAAGATCTCACTGTAAGCCCACCCACTCATACAAGCTACTTTCACACACCACGCGGTTGGAGAAAGTTATGCACAGGTCTCAAGCTAATCCCCGGTCCTGATCAGATCATCATTTGCTGCAGAGAGCGGCGACTCTCGACTTGAACTGTTTCCCAGAGTCTTGCAAGGATTTGATCTACGGCAGCGCAGCACCAACAAGGTTTGGCGGTTAATTCAGAGAGCCAAAGAGGAGGAGACAGATAGAGAAAGCCACAGAGAGAAGAAAGAACCACTTTTTTTTTTTTTTTGATTGCTCCCCCGTGTATGGGTATTATGTATTCTATGAGATATAATCTCTGAGGGTTTGTTTCGGGGGAGTTTAGTTTACTGGGAAGTCAATTTGTCCGCCCGACTGTCCCTGTATCCAGCTGGCTTGTGCATGTATGTATGCAACAGATTGAATTTCATTTATTCACAGAATGGAGCTTGAACTTGAACTCGGAGGCAGAGCTCCCGAGAAGGCAAGAAAGGCTCCCCGGGTGAGTTGGATATCAAAGAGGCGGAGGTTTTCCTGGCGAGAGTTCGCTTGGAATGAAATACGATGGAAGACAAGAGGAATTTAACCAAATGTATTGTTCATTCTAAGGCGAAAAAAACCCTCACAAAGTTTACCTCTGCTGGGCCTTTCCGGTCCTTTTTTCTGCTTTTAAAGTCAGCCATCTTGTCTGTGTGCAGTATGTTTGGTCTGAATATGGTTGCATGTTTTATGTTATTTTTCTGTTTTCTGCTACTGATTGTTTGGATGCTTCCTCAACAGGGAGCTGTCCTCAACCAAATTACCTGGTAAAATAAAAGTTTAATAAAAATAATAATAATAGTAAAAACGATTTTTCGAATCATAAAACAAGTTTCCATATCAGACAAACATGATGAGTAATTTACAAAAAAAAAAAAATCAATCAATTATGAAGTGAAAAAAGCTATTCTAACCATCTTGACACTATGTGAAACAGCCATCATGTGTTTGTAGTAGCACTTGATCCATATTGATCAATGTGAATCAGTTCTGTCCTTCTGCCTGCAGTGAACGTAAAAACATCTTTAGGAAGCTTTTCTCGCACGTTTATTCACTCCAGATTTCAGCTCATTTAACACTAAGTGTTGAGCAGTAAATATTTTCTGCTTAACTGAATGTGTCCAACACCTGGAGTTTTTAATATCTCTCATCACATTTGGTTTTAATGCTAATTTTGCTTTAGAATTATAATCCTAACTATAGTTATTTTTATGACTACAACTGTTAGAAAAGCAGCAATTTCTTCACTCCTACATGGGGTGAAAGTTCAACGCTCTATACACAACAAATGCAGCCAAGTAATCAAGTAACTACTGTAACGTTCAGCTAATCAGAAAGAAGGTTGGACTACCTGCTTTGGAACGTCTTCATGCATCCAGCATGCTGACGTGAGTAAATCTTCACCTAACTTCTGCAAATTGTAGAATGACATTAAACATGGTTTTTGTCTTCAACTGTTGTCACCTTTATAAAATAATTTTTTTGATAAAAGTGATTTCTTAAATCATCTTTTTCGCCAAAAGATGACTTAGACAAAGAAAATAAATAACTTTGGCAAACAAAAAAAAGACTCAGGCCATAATTTTATGTCATATTAGTAACAATATAATGTTACTAATATGACATCTGAGTGGGACTTGACCACATATTGTGACACTCATGTCAGTGTTTTTCAAAAATGTTATTGTCCATCATTTAAAAATTCCTGGAGGAAACAGCCTGGCAGCCGTGATGCCATGCTAAATCCTGAAATTGAAAAACTTGAAAAAAAATCACAGGTCACAGGTCACCCTACCTCCGTGAGTTGTTGGAACAGCACTAAGTCGATAAATTTACCTACGTGATGCACGGCAACGAGCTGCTACCTACAGACTGCAAATGTTGTTTTAGAACCGAGGGTGGGAAGAACAACATCTATAAAAGTAAAGCTCACAATAAAAGCCTTTAATGAAACCATAAACCCCCAACTTTTTAAAAGGTTTGACTACAGAGGCAACTCTTTATCAGACCTGGTCTCTTAGCCTCACTCGCCCAATATAGTGTCTGGCCTTGAGCAGCGGCAGTGAGGCTGCTGAGCCGCTGCTAAACATATTATGCGAGTTTATGACTAAGCAGCAGGGGGTGAGCAGACTAGATGGTAGAGGAAACTGGAGGAGGGATGCCTGCTGTGGACTGTGCTCCTGTGTTTAAGAAGCTGTTGATGTTTAAGAATGTGTTTACGTGTGCGCCAGAAGCGTACCTGGACCGACGCGCTTTGGCAAACTATGGGGAAAATCTTTGTCAATTTGTTGCAAACGAAGCCGACTAAAAAGCATCCGCGAGCGGCCAGAGAGAGGTTCTGAACAGAAGCAGTCGTCCACGGATCCATAAATCTGCTCGTCCCTGCAGGGAGAAGTGAACCTGCCTCCTATGGAGCTGGCATGGGCAGACAGTGGAAGTCCCATTTATCACATCGGCAGCACATGGGAAGTTCTGCAGCTCCAGCTGAATACAGACCACCTCACAGCTCTGGTCTGTGAAAGAAGCTTCTGTTTCCTGTCCTTCGGATTCGCTCCAGCCTCTCTCTGGACTTTGGCACAAACATTTATTTCTACTAATACGGTTGAAACCAGACGCAAATTAAAAAAGACACAGACATACAGCATTTTTTGGACTATAAGCCGCTACTTTTTTCCCCACGCTTTTGAACCATGCAGCTTTCAGCCTGGTGCAGCTTTTCTTCAACCACCAGGGGGTGCTTTAGCAGAAAGTGAGTCATTGGAAGTCAAAATTGGAAATCAAAGAAGAAAGCGCTGAATTTCATTTAGAACAAGCACATGCTAGCAGCAGGCACGGCGGAGAAATGTTTTCAAACCCATCATGGAAACAACACAAAGAAGTTCATCTGATGCATCTTTTAAGTTGAGGAGCATCGATCTGGTTACTACTGGTGGAAATGACAAACTGTAAAACTGTATTTGACAGTTTCAAATACAGTCATCCCTGATACTGAGGAAATGTAGGTAGTCTTTCGAATTCGATGAAAGTTATATAAGAAGTTTCTAAAAGATGTTCTCTCAAGTTTTCTGACGTTTTGGTCATTCTAAATAAGCTAAACCAAAACACGCAGTGAGAAAAAAAAAAAAATCAGTGTATATAAACATCTGGTTTCAACCGTATACTATATAAAATGATACGATTTGGATTTGAATACTGAAAAAGGTTTTGCTTTTTCTATATTAATGCAGCTCAACTTAGATGTTGGCGTTCTGAACCGGTTCCTGACCAGTCTGGGTTTCTCTACGGTTCGTTTTTTTTTTTGTGCTTCTGTTTGGACTTCAGGAAGAAAGAAAAAACTTCACTTCTCCACTATTTGTTTAAGCAGGTTGAAAGCAGAGAATGTTCTGTGCTTTCTTACTGCCAATCAAAATGACGGCTTTGCTAATATTCAATCAGTAAAACCATGTTATTTTATTCTACAGTTTTTTTTGTTTTATTTTTTAACTTCTTTTCATTTCCGTCTTATAAAAACATATGGAACGAAATTTCATTACAGGTTCCTTTCATTAAAAAAAAGTAACTTTGCTCAGAAGAGAAAATATACAAAGAAAGTACATAAAAGTACAACACCGAATGGCTGAATCAGAGCTGCCTCCTAATCCATATAGACTGAAAGACGGTGTTGGCTTGTCAATGATTGTGTAAAAACTGCAGGACAGAGGCCTTCATTGTGGAGCTTTGGCTGCTAAAGCCAGGAAACTTTTGAGGAGTCGTAATGACATGTTTGATGTAGTACTCCTTAACGCTGTAAACACTCAGTTCTCTGGCAGTCGTCAGTGACAGTCTGTACTTCAAAGTTGCTGGAGCCATCTAGACCGCTGCCATGCTGTGATGGAAACGGGAAGATCTGACAATGACTGAAAGAAACCGGGGGATTTGAGAGACAAGTGGAGGGCGAATGGTGGAAAAATAAGCAGATGAGACGGTTTAAAGGTTGGGGAGAATGAATTAAAGTGTCAAATCTAACTACAGAGGAACGCTGAGCAGGGCGAGGACAGGAACTCACCGGTGAGTATTAACAGAATATGGCTAACATGCTAATACAATAAAAGATGTAAAATGACAAACTTGACTGAAAGTCCTGTGTGTTGTGATGGTACTCTGTTAAATATCTGTTTGTGCCTCTGGATTTATATTATAATATGAAAAGGTCTCTGTGGAGTCATGATGGACGACGCGTTCTCCACCTGTTCCTATTACACAGGGCGTTAGTCAAGAGTCTTATTGTCATTATTGTTTTGTTTACACTAGAGTTGGACTGATCCGATATTAGCATCTGTATCGTTCCCGATATTTAAAAAAAAATCTATATCTGGTATTGGTGACAATGTGCCTGATCCATAACAGCAGATCTAGTCAGTGTAAGTCTATGCTGTGTGCTCTGAGTGACGTTATACTTTATTATTTATTTTACATTATATTTAGAAGTCCTAAATTTACTTTCTGAACCAAAATGGTCAAAATGTTATTTTTCTCTGTTTCTTTTTTTATGTATTTATTTTACATTGACTGTGGTAGTCCTATGTGCGTTGACTGAACAGATTAAAGTTGTGTTGTTTTTATATGTTTGACCAAGCTTGTGAATCTATTGGTGTATTTCAGTGTGCTGTACTGGTGCAGGGTCACAAAATAAACTTGTAATTCAGTACATTTTCCTCTGTGTTTAGAAAAGAGGGTCATTTTAAGTCCATTCAGCTGTTTTTCTGTATCAGATCGGTATCGGCCTATGCTAAACCTCACATATCGGTATCGGAAGTGAAAAAAGTGGACCTCCTAATTTAAACACGTATATTCAGAGTTTCTACATTTACAATTCATCTATTGCTACATGTTAGTGTAGGGATGGTGGCTCTGAAGTTAAATAAGGATTAATAAAAGCTTCCAGTGATGTTCCATTGTCATCGAAGCAAGCCTGACTCATGAGAGATTAGAGAAAAGAACACAAGACTTCAAAAATATCGCTTTCTTCAGTGAAATCAGGTGAGTTTATGTAACATTTACTCTCTGATGTTTTTGATATGAAGATATCAGTAGAAAGTAGAAAGAAACAAGTTGTGAAATCCTCCACAGAGACAGGAATAGCCTCGATATCGGTATGTAACAATCAGCGGCCATGTTCAGACGCATAAGCGTGGAGAGATGAGGTAATTGAGGATGTTTATTCGTCCGTGGGGAGAAGGCTGTCATTGCTGGATTCCTGTGAATGAAGTATGTGAGCGGGTAGGTCCTGTGAGCCGGATGATTCACCTTCATTATGGGTCGGATACGTCTACAATAGAGCGGAGAATTCACACACGGCCTGGCACCGCAGACCCCAGCGGAGCGGCTAATGCAGGATCTGGACGGTCCATCGGCAGGTACCGCGTGTCGGCCGTCGACTCGATTGGACGTCTGACTCGGACAAGCAGAGCCAGATCAGGATGAACGTCTCGTATCAGGACTAAAAATCAATCCAGATGCAAATTTGAGTGGAAATTACGCTTGCACGCCATAAAACAGCTACAAAACGTTAGCTCGAGGTATTTTCCACGTCCCGAAGTGCCCAAGGAAAATTCACACAGGCACAGGGAGAACATGCATATTCCAGACACCAAGTCCTGTCCAGCCAAGACTCGTCCCAGAGTCCCAAATCATATAATTAAAAAAGATGTGCTCACCAAAGTATTTAGTGCCTCTCAGGCACTCGGGCCTTCCCTCTTCAAACTGTGGGAGGAAGAGCTCAAACTGCAAACTTTCTAAATCAAAGGAAGCTTTTACCTTCAATCTCCAGTTCTGTTTACCGATGATGAGTCTCGTCGTGTATTGGTTTCTGGTTTTGTTATGATTCTTTCTGGTAGGTCTGGGTTTTTTTTTCATGTTATTCTGAATCCAAAATAGTTTCTGATCCGAGTTTTTAAATTGTCTTGGCAGTTTCTGAAATAGTTTAGTTATTTCTAGTTTAAGTCTTTTCAAATCTCGTCAGTTTCTTTTACTTCTTGCTCATCAGGTTTTGTCATATCTACTTTCATGGTTTCTCCTTTAGCCCTAATTATTAGTTTTTCTTCCCTTTGGATCATTCCTGTCATGTTCATGTTCTTGTGTTTTGGTCATTTGTGCTATTTAGGCTTGCTCTTCATTTCCATCGACGTTTTTCTTAGTGTAGTGTTTCTGGTGTGTTTTTTATGTTTTCTGAGATTGTTGTCAGGCCTGTTTCTCCTTATGGTTCCACTTTCTCAACTAACTGTCGCAGGAATCAATGCCATTGAACTCGCCTCTGTCTCCTCGTCTTAGTTATGCCACTATTTAAGTTTCTGGCTTTCCTTCATTCTCTGTTGGATTCTCTGTTCAGGTCTGTTCCTTGCACAAGTCAAATCTGTTTATATATCAAACAAAAAATTAATTACATAGATTTTCCTTCTTTTTTCCCCCCTTTTTTTGGGGAGGGAAAACAAATCTATCGAATGCCACAGCGGTTTTCTGCAATTTGGCTTCTATAAGGCCCAACATGACAGATAAGCTTCCCTATTTACTGCCAAGAGTGATGTCACATTGCAGTCATTGTATTGATTTGATGATTATTTCAGTGTGACAGATGACTGATGCAGCGGTTTTTATAAAGAATGAAGATCTTCTTCCATCAATTTTGTTCAAATACAAATAATCTGGAGCAAACGAGACGGACGTTTGACCTGGATGAAGACGGCTCCTTACCATATATGGAATATAACGTTACATGATAACGACACATCATGAGATGTGAGGATGGATTATGTTGAGTGATACTTATTAAATTTTGCTTAACTTAAAAGTAAATCCTGACAGAGAGATTGGAGCAAAGCACATGAGATTTCAAAAATATTGCAATTTTTTTAGTGAATTGATTTGAGATTTTACCACTGCCAAGACAATTTAAAAACTCAGTCGTCATCACTGGGACTTCTGTTTGCAGAATCAATGTTTTGGCACCAATACATTTAGATTTTGTAGTAATCTTGATTAGTTTTTCTCTTTTCTGGAGGGGGAAGGTAAAAGGAATCAAACACCTGACATTTTGTCAGTGCGTCGTGGAGCTTTATCTGCTGCCTCAGCACAAACAGAAACTGTGTTTTCCCTTCGTTCTGACATTTACATCCTGAACGAAGCTGTCGTCTTTGCCGGGTTTCCTGCGGTTTCCACGGTGAAGGAGTTGAGCAGAGGCTACAGGCCCTCTCTGGGAACCAGCCCTGAAATTTCAACAGCCTCTCTCCTCTGATTTGAAGTCTTGGCTGCTCAGGTTTTTAACCTGCTGTGGTCATGAAACTCAAACTGCCCATAAAACAGACAACATGGGATAACATATTTTGGCCTGGTTTTCCTCCCGGCTTGGACAGAGACGAAGCGTACTTCAGGGTAATCTACTGCATGCTCGAAAAACATGTGCTACGCCATATTTGGGAGACATTTTGAGTGGAAATGTTACTGGGCTTCTAGGGATGTTTTTTTTGTTTTGTTTTTTTTCCCCTGTAGTTGCATCAATCTCACTGTACGTACAGACAGAGGTGAGACGAGGACTGGAGTTTCTGACTTGGTCAACAGTATTAGCGCTCACGTCCTGGTATTTGCCGAGTTCATCAATAGTTTTCCCGTGTGCTGCTCACAGTACACTGTACTCCAACGTAAATATGTTTGCCGCATGTCAACTTTGACGTCGTGAACAGCACAGATTCTTTTTTTCAAATCAGAACCAGATCACTTTTATATGTTTCTTAAATCAGAAACATGAACTGTCTATTCAAGGTGTCAGACTGCGTGGTTATGTGGTGTGAAGGTGTCAGGATCTCATGTAAATAACAGACAAACCAAGCATGCAGGGCCGAGCCGGGCCGGGGCCGGGAGTCCAGGGGCGCCATGAAAAGGGTCAAGAAAGAAAAAAACGTTCACTATTGTTTTTAAAACTAATAGGTGACAATATAATTTTCTAATATGAAAATTGTACTAATTTCATTTTTGCAATTTTAACTTTGCAATTTTATTCCTTAAAATAGGCGTCTGTCTCTTTAAGAAGCTTCTGCTCCTCCAATAAGCTGCTTTCAACTGTTCTTAGGAGCATAGGACTGAGAGGTGGTTTGTTTTGAGCTCAGCAGAAGTGTAGCTCCACCGAGTGTTTGCTAATTTCTGCTGACGCTAGTTTGAAGGGGCTGAGTGAGGGCATAACAGGGGAAGGGCAAACACTCAGGTAGAGACTGAAACTCAAAGGAGGAGCTTTGTAGAAACGGGTGGAGCTTTGTGAGAGCAAGCACTTAATCATTCTGAAATTCTAAAATCAAAGCAACACTCCCATGTATGTTTGTGATGAGGGGATGACATTAAGACATTATATAAATCTTTAAAAAGTTGATTGTACATAATTCTGTAAGATGTGCCAAATTAGACGTCAGGATGATGATTGTAATTCAGTAACATACAGGAACTGCGAGCTTTTGGCAGAGAAGTCGACAAGAAGCTCATGTGTCAGATACACACTTTAAGACACTTAAGGAAAAAGACTTGTGAACATCTCAGCACCTGGACGCTGTAGTTTTTTGTTTTACGAGGACAGAGAACATAGCTTCGAAGGGTTAACAGCCCTCTACCCATCCAGAACGCCACGCTTCACGGCCCCCGGCGCGTCGGAGCCGCAGTGGAGCGTGTAATATAGCGCCACGTCCGAGGCTGCGGAGAACCCACAGACCAAACCGTCCGCATCGTCTCCCACTTCTGACTGCAAAATTGTGGATTAACCTCAATTTCGGATGGGACGGATGGAACTGTGACGATGCTATGGAGTACATCAAAACAGGAAGTGGGTGAAATTGTTTCTCCTTTTGTCTTTAAACTTTCCAGGTAGGAATAAAAAATGACTGACCCCCACCATTCATCCTCGCACTGGTAGGCTTTGTTTTTGGTCCTCTTCCTGACGAGGTTTCTACGGAGGACGTATCTGGACCGTCCGGGTCGGACGTCGTGTGCTGAGTGCGGAAAGGTGAGATGTTAAACCAGGAACGGATGAGCGGTGAGCAGACAGCTGCACCCTCAGGAGATCTGCTGGCTCGCAGGATTCTCTGAAGCAGCTCTCCCCCGGTCCTTTTTAAGTGTTTGACAGGTGAAATATGACAACATAATCTCTGCGGCCCCCTCAGGGACAGCCCCGCCGAGAAAAATATTAGTCCCGACCTTGGAGTTATAGATGCAAATACATTCTGGAGAAGACAACCAGTTGAACCCACCGTAACCCCAGGAGTTTACTACGGACGTGCACACCTGCTACACACACACACACACACACACACACACGCCCGAGAAGGAACCCCAAAAACATCTGTAATGGAAAAAAATAAAATAAAAGAAGAGGCTCCAATAGATGACATTCACACACAGATAACAGAGCAGATTAGAGGCGACTCACACAGATTATGACGACTACAATACAAAACTAAAATCTAATTTCACTTGTATAGCACCTTTCAGCATCGAGGCATTTCAATGTCATAAAAACTCAACAACACAAAGTCAGAACACACAGATGACAATTGAAACATTTAGTCACGTGCCGTCGTTCATCTTTTCAAAAGCAACTCCAAACCGGCGGCTTTTTCTAGTCTGGACTCGCCTGCGCTCAGCTCAGCTACTTTGCAGTTTTCTGGAAGTTTGCTCCAGACTTGTGGCGCAAATCTGGAACAAACTTGGCAGCAGTTGCTCTGTGCTGAGTCAGAAACCCGTTACAGACGAGAGAACAGTTTGTTGGGTTTGAAAACTTTTCGGCTATCAGTCGCAGCTACAGAGAGAGATCATATCAGACCTGAAAAACAATATCCTGTTGAATCACTGCTTATTCAGTGGCCGCTGTTTTGCTGCCAAAGTTCATGAAGTTACATTTGTTCTCAGCGTAAGCGTGTGAACTCTATGAATCACTTGATTTTTAGGCCAAAAGAAAATCTAAATATAACATACAACGTCTTTCTGTTGTAGGGTTTGACATATCGGATGTAATTGTGTAGATTTTTCACGTTGGGCGCCAAAACGGTGGAACGATTTACTGATTTACTGAAACTTATATCTCTCTTGCGTGTGCTTCATTTATCATAAATTTGGATACATTTTATCTTCTAACAAAATGTTATTTAGATTTTGTAATTGTAAACGTTTTTAATTGTTTTTCTAAATTTTTTGTTATCTCAAATTTGAGTACCTTTGCTTTTTAATTATGTTTACTCTATTAAGTATATTTTTTTATCCGTTGTCTGTAAAGCAATATACCACAGATTGAGGTTCTAACATTATTTCAGTCTGACCTCAAACAAAAACAACAATCACAAAATAAACAAAATCGAAGTTAAAATGAAAAAGTTGTGCGTAGAAACTTTAAGAAGCATTCGCAGATTTTGAAGTTCCCCGAATCGAAGAGACGATGCTCCTGATGAAACGGAGCCGATTGAAGACGCTCCGTTCCGCTCTTCCCTCCTCCTGGATCCGACGCTGCACCGAAACAAGCAAAGCAAACCGAAAGGTCGGATGCGATTGGCTGCTCTGGTTTCGATCGAGCTGCGCCGCTCTCCGCCCGGTCCGACTCAAAGCAGGCGTTTTGGCCGAGTCCGCTCTCAGGTCAGGTTCGTTTCACAGAACAGGTGGTGGGCACGTGGAGCTCAGATGAGAGAGCCTTCAATGTTCACATTCCTTTTTATGACTACATCTCTGTCATCAAAGGGCCTTTCATAAATTTGTTACAGGAAAAAAACCCAAAAACCTGGATAGGAACGAAGCCAAAGGAGAGACTCGAGTGTCGGGTTTCTGCTCTTCACGCGTAAAATCTGTCAAAGTGAATAAAGCGGTTTTGTCCAGACGCAACGTTTGGACAAAACCGAACACGAGTAAGAAAATCTTGTTGAATAAGAAGGAAGATAACAGGATGAGACAGGAAATGGAGACGATGCAACGGGAGACGGGAAGAGACGACGGACAAATCCCAAACGTGCTCTTTCTAACAAGCGGAGAGAGCGGACGGACGTATCGAAGGGGACGTGGAGGAGAACGTAAGGGACCACACAAAACCTGGGCTCGGCTCCGGCTAGCTGGGAATCTCAGGGGACTTTTAAGCCGTACGGCAAGGTAACACAAACCATCTGCAGGGAGGGCGAGCTGAAGGAGAGGCCCTCCATGTTCTCTGAAAGTCTTTATAGAACAAGTCTGAAGGTTGAGTCTAGGTCCAGAGCCTATTGGCTGCTAGATTTACTCAGCAAGTCTTTGAATATGTTGGTGTTTATAATGAAGCAGACAAGCAATTGGTTTCAGATCAGATCTGATCGCAATTTGACACAACAAGAAAGGAGGGAGTACAGTGTGGAGGTCAAGGCTTTTTGACAAGGACGTATTATATAAAATTTATATTTTGCATGTTTTTATTCTCCCATTTGGGTGGCAACTGCATCTAAAAAACACCCAATCGTTTTTTTTTGTTCAATACGTTTGTGTTTTTTAGGTATCTGGAAAACAAACCGTTTCAAAGACCTTTAGAATGTAACGTCACATTCTAAAGGTGTGACGTTACACCTTTAGCAAACGTACTGGAGCTCTGCTCCAGTACTTTTTACAACAATGTCTGCTGGGAAAGTGTTAGGTAAATTGCTTAAATTATTATCAAATATTTGTTGTTTCATTACTGTTATAATGATCTTGTTTTCTATGCCTTTATTTGTTTCGCTTAATCTCAGCTTTAAGAATGTTTCTGTGTTGTGTGAATTACTCTGATTCCTTTCTCAGAAGGCCTCTTTGAAGAAG